>PVJO010004445.1:0-109779 GCA_004026905.1 Hystrix cristata | reverse complement strand
TAGAGAAAATGATACCCTCTATGTCCCAGGGTGAGCAAAAAGTAGTGACCATAAGCTACTACATATTGAGATTCCAGTGGAGATGAGATTTGACTTGCAGAAGGTGTACCCTTGGAATTAGCATTTATGAAAGGGTTGGGAAAGCCTGGAGAGAGGGAGAAGCTGAACTATGGTGCAGACCCCTGTGATAGTGTGAGCTAATGCCACAAGCAGCTCAGGAACTAGAGTGACCCTTCCAAGCTCCCCCAAATTGGGCTGAGATGGCCAGGCCTCTGTCTCGTTCCACTGGTCCATCGTTAGACTTGGGTTATCTCATAAATAAAGTTGCTCTCTGCCACACACACAATCCCTGAAAGGTCTTATACCCGAAATCTCTCTGCAGTAGTACTCCTGGCAGCTAAGGCAGTAGCAGGCTTGTTGCGGGGGAACCTAGGAGGTGCCTCACAGCAGCCAGCTCAGTCAGAGTAAGTCAGCAAATTGGAGACCGTGGCCCAGTCCCTTCCCGTTTCATTCAGTCTGCCGCAGCATCCAGTCATCTCCCTGTCACCCTACCTGTGTTGGTGACAGTGTCTTTCAAGGTATTGACATATGTTTTCTTCCTTTTTATTATCCTTTAGTGTTTTAATATGGTCCTTGCTCGCTTCTGCTTTGCTGTCCCTGACATCGTCCTTCCCGGAGCCCTCCTCATTTTCTTTTTGCTACTGTGACAATCAGTGTATCCTCTGCATTGTAATGCTCTAAGTACGGTCTCACATTCGTTTTCTTCCAGTTCTGATGGGCTAATGTGCTTCCAGACATCAGTGTGTTTAATAAAATTTGAACTACTCTCCACGGCATGCTACTGCTGAGCATATAATTCCTGTGCCTTTTCGGTGAAAAAGATACAGTTGGAGTGAGCTCCCCGCTTTCTTCTTTCATCCCACAGATCATTTCCATACAGCCCACTCGATATTGCCTGGCAGCACAAGGGACAAGAATAGCATGGAGGATAGAAAGCCACAGAAGAGCTGCAGCCTCCCCCCACCTTGTGTACTTATAAGCTGAGCTTCTAACAAGTGGCAGAATTGATTCATTTGAATTTCATCTCCTTTCATTTCCTCTGCTTTCTCTCTGATGCTGGTCATAATGAGCAGTGAAAATGACCCAGGACAGAGGAGGCAGGTGGAAAGGGACAAATCAGGGGTTTGATAATCCACAGTTTAAATAGTCAAGAATTAGCCTTGACTGCTCCACCGCCCACATCTCATTTCATCCCACAGTGGCCACTGCACGGAGCTGCCAACCAAGGAGTTATTTCAAAAGTAGCTTCTTGAATGATTTTTTTTTTCAATTTTTTTTTCCTGGCTTTAGTCCTATAAAGCTATCTCATTAAAGCCTCCATCTTGTTCATCTAGAAGAGCGGGAGCTTTCCTGGCATGCCTGGGAGGATGCAGCATGGAAGCTTCCAAGGGATGAATATTTAAAAATAAAACTCTGCCCATAGCTCTGTCTAGTCACTGTGGTATCTGTTCTTTTCTGGTCAGTAAAGAAGAATGCCCTCCTCCTGAGGGGAACAGCCACACATTTTAAATTAAGAAATATCGGCACTGCTTCTTTGCGTCAGGGATAAAAGTTCGGCCCAGCCAGGAATTCTTTGCCAGCACTTGTGAGAACGACCGTCCCCATCTTACCCCCATAACGCACTGCCTGGAAGACATTTTTCAGCCATCCGCTCCCTCCTGTTTCTGGCTGCAGACCAGCAAATGTAGCTTCTGCTCTAAATAATTACTGGTCAGTTGCGAACAGATCTGTTCAGATCCCCAAACAGAAAAGCATGTGCCCCTGGAAAGCAGAAGGATCAGCTCCTGGGTGACCGAGACCTCAGTTTCCTCGTCACAGAGTGCCTGCCGCCTGTTTCTGTGGCGGGAGACTTCAGTCTCTGCAGCCCTGAGAGGGTCACCAGGGCTCCGGGAGTTGCGGCAGTTGAGCGCGGCGCCCTGGCAGACGCTCAGAAGTTCCGTGTCCCTGAGGGTTGTAATGGTGTCTTTCCCTCTAACCCCGAGACAAAGTAGAGACAGGGAACGGAAAACGCGGGCACAGTTAAAGTGAAAAATGCTCTCAATGCAGATTCAGTCTCCTCCTGCCTCTCATTCCCCATAAATATTGAATGGTCACATTTTGACTATGTGCTTCTGAAATCTGCAGGCGGTGCCAGTGTCACAGGACTACCAGTGACCCAGGACACCAGGACTAGTCCTGCCATGCTAAACAATGGTAACTCCTCACAGAACCCGGCCGCTGGTTGGCCAGGACCATCTCTCGGTAGCTTCTGGGTGAACAGAAACATCATCCCTGCCATCTAGCCAGATGTCGGCTTTCATGAATTGGATGTTTCCTTCCCCATTTCCCCAGTGAGACAAGCCTTTTGTTTTTCTTTTGAAGCTAATTGGGCAAGGAGCAGCTCATAATTAGTGGCTCTCTGTCCTCCGTCTCCTCCTCCATTTCCACATGGACTGCATGCAGATGAGAGGTAGCATCCACACTAGTAAGGGTATGAGTCCAGCCCTCACCTCATCAGACTCTTAGGTCCTTGAGCAGCTCCACCACATTTCCAGCCTCTCGGCCTCCCATTGAAAACCTGTTCTGAGCAGATACTGTGTCATCAGTACCCAGGCAGCTCTGGGGATGCCCGCAGCTGCGATATTCAGATGGTGTACAGCCCCAGCCCCGCGTGGACGTTTTGCTCTGTTATGTACAATCCCCCCATCTGTGACTTTAGGAATCTCTGAACCGGAAACAGAGAAAGGAAGAGAAGTAATCAGGTGGGCTCTGCTTCTGCTCAGACTGTTACTAAATCAGGGAATCAAGGAAAACATGCCAGCCACATTGCCTTCCTGTCTCACAAGCTGTGACTCTGTGTAAGGCAAAAAGACACATGGAAAGTAGAAATAACAGGTTGCACCTGACCAAATACATTTGCACTGACAGTTTAAAAATTGGCTTAATATGGCAGCTATTTGTCACGATTCCCGAAACTATCTCATGGACAATGAAACTTGCGACTGCATGCTAATGTGATGATGGTCTGCTTTGAAAAACCTGTGAAAGCATTTAGAGGAGACAAGATAGGGGTTTATGTTATCTTGTTCTGGAAAGAGCATCTCTCTTGTGTTGGTTTTCTTAGCTTCTCTGGACTAATTCTTCCCATTTTTACGTCTCTTACCTGGTTTGCTGAGACAGAGTAAAGGCCAAGATGGGGAATATCCCTTCAGACTTATTTAAACTGGCACGTTATGTTGAGCAAGGACTTAGAGGAAGTCTTACTGTTTCAGGCAGACAATTAAATGGGCTTGGAAAGTTTCATTTGGTTTGTTGTTGACAAAAGTTAAGTCCCTGGGTAACTGTTAATTTTTCCGGGTGATTCCCAGAGGAAAAATCAAGCCAACTCACAGCAACATACTTACTTGCAGAAATTTGATGAACTCTACGGTATGGAAAAGATAGCCATAATCTTGGTTCTGATTTCCTTTATTTCTCCTTTGGAGTTTCTTTCCTGTGAAAGTAAGATTTCTTTTGATGAGACAAAATCCTGTGTCTAACTGAGAAGGTGAGGGGCTTGGGTGGAGATCAGAGAGGCCGGCTATTTCTAGACAGGCTCCAAGCCACTTATCTAAAAACTTCTGCTGACTCCGTGACCCACTGGCATAATTAAATAAACAGCAGGCAGCCTGTCTGATGGTCCCACTGTTAGAACTAAATTTCCATCAGTAACACTCAGACAAGTTCTTTGTATGACTTTGCATTAGTTGGTTGGTTTTACATTTTGTCTTCTACTTTAAGGAAGAAAAATACATGTATCACAGGAAAAAGTAAATGAGGAAAATCATTAATTTACACAATCTTCCGTGTAATTCTGGAGAAAATGAAATTTTAAAACATACATAGAGACAGGTGTGTTGGCACATGCCTGTAATCCCAACACACTGGAAGGCTGAGGAAGGAGGATTGCAAATTTAAGCACAGCCTGTAAACTTAGCAAGATCTGTCTCGAAATGAAAAAATAAAAAAGAGGGGGCCAGGGATGTAGCTCAGTGTGGTTCAATTCCCATTACCTCTCAAAAGTGTATATTTAAGGTATTTAACAGAATGAAAATTGTAAATATGAAATCAAGGTCAAACTATATGAGGGTTGGAGATGAGTATGCACCACTCAGCTTCTGCTGACATGTTGGAGGGTGTCAATGCCAATTTGATGGGCAGTGCTTTTGTAAAGGAAAATTGTGAAATTCCAAGGAGTTGCTTTTGTTATAAGGTGATTCTTGACTACTTGGCTTTCCATTTTATACATCGTCTGTGTAATCTGGTTAACTTCAAACCCGTTGCCCACATAACTGATTCTGTTACCAGAGTTTTGAATTTCTGATTAGGAAAAGCACTGAATGGATGTATAATCTGAGTGAACCTGATTTCTCTATTCGTCTCTAATTGAAATCAGGATCCAGGCATCAGTCAGTCTGTGGTCATCAGTCTGAGCAATTTAGTGGGGCTGCAGGTCTGGATCAAGTTTATTTGGGAGTAAATGCCCTAAATAAAATTGGAAGAGCACTTCTTGGAGTTCTGCCCTCTGGACCTGATTATGGACAGTAGGCTCCACTGAATGGGAGGTCTTTGTAATCAAACATTGGGAGATAAACTCATACTATCCAGATGGTGGCAACTAATCCTAACTTGGTAAGACATGATTCATTTCAGTTCTTTATGATAAGAATTGCCATACATGGTATTTAGATTGCTCACTGACTCTCTGGAACCTTTGTTTCTTTTGTAGTCATCTCTCTGAAATTTGTCTTTATGTTTGCAGCACAGATTCTGAAAGCTGGAGAGAGCCACAGACCACAAAGGCACATGCCCAGAACTACCACACGGGCTCTGTTTGCAAAATGTGTTTAAAACAGATTCTGCAGAACGAGAAATAGGTTACATTTATTGTGCTCTGACTTGTGCAAAGTTCTGTTCTAAGTATTTTATCTAAGTAATCTCATTTAACTGTTGCTACAAATAGAAAAAGAAAGGCCTGCTGTCATGTGTGTTTTACAGATGGAGAAACCAAGGCAAAGCAAATGTATTAAATGAACCGGGGCTTAGACTTAGTCTGATTCCTGAACTCCTAACTGCTGGGCTACACTGACAAGGCACTGACTCCACGCCAGCCAGTGTGCTAGACCCCAGGGATATGTGAGCAAGCAATATTTGAATTTGCTATTCAGATTTGACCTTAGAATTGCACAAATGTCTTTCATCTGTGTATCAGTTTTTCTGGGCTGCTTAGAGGTTACCATAACAACTTGGAACATTATTGACTGCGATGGTCAGCAAATAGAATTAAATGATTTGGTTTCTAGTGACAGTGGAATCACTGACGCCCTTCGGCATTGAGAAATTACATTTTTGAATGCGGTCTTTATTATACTTTTATTAAGAAGCATCCTCTTTGATGAGTTGTTAGTCTATATCTGCCAAACAAGTACCAGTCAAGCTTTGTGACAAGAGACATAAATGTTAATGTCATTAATCATTAAAATAGTCATTGGTATTAATTAACTTTAGATACATGGTAGATATCTTTAGCGTAGTGGCAGTTACTGTTCGAAAATCTGTGAGTAGGGTGGTGGTTCCTCCCAGTCTTGGCTGGGCTCATTCATCAGTCTGTGGTCAGCTGCAGATTGGCTAGCCAGGTCTAAAGATGTAGGCTGGGCTGTTTTATACATTTCGAGTATGACTAGCGGTATGCTGGGAATGCTGGGTTTTGCTTTATATGGACTCATCATCTAGCAGCCTAGGTGGGGCTTGTTTACGTGGGGCTGTACAGTGTTCCTCTTGGAGGGGCCTCGGATCAGAACTGGCATAGTGTCATCTCAGTCAAAGCGAGTCTGATCAAAGCAAATCCCAAGACAACCTGGATTCAAAGAGGCTAAAAATAGACTCTACTTTTTGATGGGAGGAGTTTTTAAGGTCACACTATAATAGAATGCAAATGATACAGATTGAGGAATAAGGGAAGCCACTTTTGGAAATAATCTACCAAACCACGTGAGATACAAATTATCATAATTGTTTTGTGGATAAGAACATGGAGGTCTAGTATTAAGTAATGTGCCCTAAAAAAATCACAAAACTGATAAGCAGTAAATTCTTTGAAGTAACTAGTAAGTTTATGAATAAGAATGTTAGAAAAACTTAAATATGTCAAACTCCAAAGTCTCTTTCTAAAAACACCACTTTATAAGGTTTTCAGTACCTTTATGAGTTATATGACTAAATATTCTTTTCCCAAGTGAAAGTGGAGACTAAAGATGATAAAATAGCAATGTATAAAATTCTAACATAATAATCCACTCATTTGCATTTACTTATAGGCAGGAATAGTTTTCACCAAGAGATATTTAATTAAACAATACTGACCCTTAGTGATAGTCACACATTACCGACGTTTTTCATCTCTGCTGGCACAGACATTAGTTGGCTTTGAGCGTTTCTCTATGGTAATACAATGCAGCTGACAATGAACCAGTACAACTAGAATTCTCATCTGCAAAAACTGTCACCTCATACTCTGCCAGAGTATCGGTTAAAGGAAGGGGCATGACTAGTAGTCGCTGCAGTAGGGATGGTGTCAAATGCTGTTCAGTAGATCTGAATTTAGCAAATGTCTTCTTTGGATGTTTCCACTGTAAAATTAATGAAGCACGGAGGTACCTATGGCAGGGAAAATTCTGAGTTAAGAATTACTTTATTGCAAATTCTTGAAATTTTTAATAGGCTGATGTCCATTGATTCCCAAAGATAATGTTTTTCAGGTTTTTATGATGTTTGAATGTTCATTTGGCAGATTCTTAGGCACGTAGCTTTCTATAGAATTCTTGGGAAATTCAAGCATAGTTCTGGCCCCTTCGCAGGTATATTCAGAGTCACCAATATTTGTCAGGCATCTACTAGAAGACAGACATTAGCAAAAACTTATCAGAAATCCATAAAATAGTTATTAGTCTCATTTATTATTGAGGAAACTGAAACTCATAACAGTTTGGCTTAACCCAACTGCCCCCAGCTGGTATCAGAACTAACAGTTGCACTGGGTTTTGTCTAGCTCCAGGGCTACCAAATCTCCTGCACACTGTGTTCATACTCAGAAAGTTTAAATGATTGTCCGGGGGACTCACTAGTAAGGAGAGACATGGCATCTCATATACTTTTCTATCTCCTGTAACTCCTAACAGACACTAGGTTATCAGTCGGTGCCTACTGGCCAGTCTCTTCATTTATTGCCTGGTTATTTTTATGATGGTGCTCGTGGCAAGAAATTACAAGTTAAAATGGTATAAGATAAAAATTAAAAACTCTTCTCAACAAATCAGCCTTCAGGTTCTTAGAGCTAAGATAATTAATTTTTTTTTAATTCTTCCTATTTTTTACAGCTCTTGCCACTCTGTGTGTGTGTGTGTGTGTGTGTGCATGTATGCGTGTATCTTTGTGTTTTACACAGATGGGATCATATATGCCCATTTTTCTCTCAGTGATATATATTTGACATTTTAAAATCCAGATTTACAGAGTGCTTTGTTCTTTTTATTGATATACTGTTTATTTGATCTGTCTCTTTGTGATGAATATTTAGATTAATTCTGTCTTTTTTACTTTATTAATTTCTTTCTTTTTTTACTTTTTTGCTGTAACAAAAAGTGACTCAAAAAAGAAAGCTTATATGCACATCTTTGCAGAGCTGTATTTTTCATAGAAAATGCATAAAGGCATCATTTTCCCCAGTGGCTCCTCTTGGGAAAAATAGGTAGCTATTGCCAAGAAGATGTTAGAGAAGCTGTAAATAAACCCATTTTTAATACAAATTTTTGCCAAAAAGTAGGACCCTGCCTTTCCAGTCTGCTGTGTTCTAACCAGGACATGACAGGACTGCGGCAGTGGTAGCCGCCTGATCCCGTGAAGACAGAAGTCTACAAAGGCTTTGATCAGGAGAGAGCAAGTCATCCTGTTTGAGCTGCTTCCTTCCCTGTGGGACAGCCAGACTTTATATAGTTTACTTTGTATACTATGCACACATTCTATATAAACTAGACACATGTAACCAGCTCTCTCAGTTCCAAGCAATTACTCGTCGTGTTATCCAGTGGTCTCTGAATGATGGAGACCATGAATGGAATTATTTTAATTCCACATTATTTATGACATAAAAATGTGAGACAAACTACATATCTAACTGAAGAGTAGTGCATAAATAGATATAAAGCCCTACTCATATTAGCTCAACAGATCATGACCATTCAGAACCTTGAGAAAGAAACACAAAATTGTTACCTATGCTGAAGTAGAGATTGTAACATGTCTGGAAAAGTAAAATGTTTGATTAGATGCAGGGTTAAATTCTGAATGGTCTTATTAATGTATAAAAATTCTGTCTGTTTATAGTGCTATTTGTGAAATGTTAAATTAATAGTCTCCGTTGGTGTCTAGGAAGACTATGAATCCTACACAGAGGTCTCTTTTGGTCTTAGTTAGAGATCAACATTCTCTCCCCCACAGTGTAAGGATGCTGTATCATTGAGGGGATCCTGTGTCCCCTTTTTCATGGAAACTTCCCACTTTGAAACAGTTGTTCCAGCACAGTTGTTACCATCACTTTGTGGACGCCCTCATATACGGAACGTGTGATCTGTCCAGTCCTACACATTTTCTATCCCATCCGTGTTTTATCCTGCGTCTCTAATACACATTATCCTCAGATGATAATTTAGTTTTTCATACTTTAGAAAACTTTTTACAAATCAATGATTTCACCTCAAGCCTAAGGTCAAAAAAGAAGATAGACACATCATCAGTGAAATTTCAAAGTCATTGTCCATTTTGTTGCTTAGGATTTCTTTCTTGGGATCCTTCACAAATTCTGAAATTCAAAAAATTTTATCTCTGCTAATAGCTAGTAATCTTTCACTTGCTTAGATAATAACAATTTTTAAAATTTGACATTTTCGTTTTCTTCCTTTTGCCACCAAGAAACTCAACTAAGCCCGACACTTGGTTGTAGCAAAGACCCGTACAGAAGGGGGAATCCAACAGAAATGACTTCAAGTTCTCTTCTCTCCTTACTTCTGAATTAGCTTTCCATAGCTGCTGTAACAAATTAACACAATCTTGTTAGCTAAAACAATACACATCTGCTATCTTGTATTTCCAGAGGTAGTCTGAAAAGGGTTCTAAAGGGCAATCAGTTTTTTGGAAGGCCACATTTCCTGTAAGGGAGAGCCCATCCCTTGGTATTTCCAGCTTCTAGAAGCTGGTACTGTTAGCATTTGTTGACTTGGGGGCCAATCATTTCAATCTCTACCTTAGGAGTTATGTTGCCTTCTTTTCCTCTCCTTCTTATAAGAACACTTAAAAGTACATTTACATCCCATCTGGATAATCTACAATAATCTTTCTCAAAATCCTTAACTTAATTGCATATGCCAAGTCTTTTTCATAAAGTAATATTCACAGGTTATATTAAAACCCAGATAATAGGAGCCATTTTTAGGCCTACCATATGATTCCCAATGATTCACATATATGCTCCATGTAAAATATATTCATTGTATCCCAACAATCCCTCAAAATCTCACCCTATTACAGAATCAACTCAAAAATCCAAAATTTAAGTGAAGTATCATCAGTTTAAAACTCCTAAATCTTATCATCTTAATCAGATATGGGGAGATTCTGGGTAGGAGCCATGCTATGGAAAAACTTGTTTCTGTCTTCAAAGCATTTGTTCCACTACCCTGCACATAGTAGGTACACACAAAATGTTAGCCACCATCACAATTATCCACTTCCTCCTTTTATTCATTGTGTACCATTCCGTGATTCTATTGATCTAAGTCTTTGAATATGGGCTGTTCAGATCCTCCTTAAAATAATATAAAAAAAAATGATAAATGAATATTAAGTTACTGTTCAGAAAAAATAAATAAGAAAAATGACTGTTAGAATTGGAATACATTTCAGATTATACATGCTTTCAACTGAATAATATACAGATATTGGGAGAATCATTTCCTACTGGATTACGTTTTAAAAGAAAATGTGAGGCTCACTCTAAAAATGATGTTCTATTTTTAGGAAAACAACTAAATACTAAAAAACTATGCTAGAGCTTTATTTTTGGCCAATAAAAATTTGTGAAATGCATTTCCCTAAAACCATGAGGTTTTTGAGGTGTGTATTATTGATGTTACAGTTTATTATTGATGCACTGAGTCAATCCGAGGGCAAGTAAAGCTTGGAAAACGAGTGATTTGATAAATTCCTGGAATTTACTCCATAGGAAGCAGATTTGAATCCCATTTCTAGAGGTTGGTTTTGGATCTTGATCTTGTGTTTTCCTACCAAGTCAGTGACTATTATCACAGCATCTGGTGGAAGAAGGATAATGCAGTGTTAAGCAGAATAAAATTTTTCAAGAAAAATAATGGTAGTACACAGAACCACAGCTGAATTCAGCATAAGTTAGGGCTGCCTGAAGGCAGCTTTCAAGCTATCCTGGACTCTAGTGAGTCTTTGGGAGGTACATTTATGTAAATTGTATTTTAAAAGATTGCAAAGCTCTCACTGTTATAAATGCCATAGGCACTTCCTGGGAAATAACAACAGAGAAGCAGAAAGAAAACCAAGATGGATGGATTCCCATTTAATCTCCCCATAAACTTGCAGCATACTACATAATCATTATAGATGGTCGCTAAGACGTAGCGGTATCTTTACCTTGTGCTCTATACCCACAGAGGGATGGAGGGTGGTTTTCAAAAGTGGGTTTTTAAAATGTTTTTGTTTTCTCAGTGAATTCATGGGTATGAAGAACTTTTAAATCTACTATATCATGTAGGAAGGAGGCAATGTGCCCAGAAGAGTCAGATTTTTTCCAGTATATCAAGGGTTTACTTAAAGATTTTTGTGTGAAACCAGTTTCAAAAAAGGAAATTCAGGGCCTAAATGACAGAGATCTGAAACAAATACATTTCATGCCATTTTGATATAAGTTTTGTTTCATATGGGGCTTTAAGAGATTCTAACAGAATAAGGGGAAGTGGGCTCGAAGCAGAGGTCAATGAAGAACTGGTTAGAAGCTCTTTGAAGCTTAGCACTTGCATTTGAAGACTCCTCATGCTCTAAAGTGACCAGTAAAAGAGATGTAAAAACCAACTTTTGTTGAATGGAGACTGTTCTAGGGAGTGTCTGGGATCTATGCTCTGTCCTATTTACAAATGAAAAGATGACTTACAAATACCTCAGGAATGGTAAGTCTGAATAGAACCTCTGAGGAGCTTAATAGAAAATATCCAGTAGACAATCATACTACTTTGATTCTGGGGTCATTTCATTCCACTTGAAACACAATGTTTAGTATTACCTATACCTAGAGATCACTAGTCACTCATTCTACCATTTTTATTTGTCTGAAAACAACCGCAACTTCATTCTTTCTTTTAAAGTAAAAGAAATTGTTTTATTTTCAAACATTTACAATATGAGAGAAAATAATATCATGAACTTCCATGTTTTCATCTCCGGCAGTATGTTGTTGCTTAAATCTTGTAATATTCGTGAACCAGTTTGTTTAAAATATTTAAAGAAACATTTGAAAAGTAGACAGATACTTGCTGATAGTAATGAGTGCTGTCATGGCACTGGAAGAAGGTAATCTTTGGGAGATTACCTCTCTCTTTGGGATATTACCTGGTGTGTGTGTGGTTTGAGCTTTAGCTGTGGTTGGCAGCGGGGCTTGGTGAAGGGCGTGATTTTGAGCCAAGGCCTGAATCATGATAAGAAATCAGCTCTGCAAGCAAGAACAAGCTTAGCATCTTTGAAGAACAAAGGAGAGGAACTTAGTTAATTTTCTATTGTTGCATAACAAATTACCACAAACTTACCGGCTTAAAACAACATGCATTTCTTTTCTCACATTTTCTATGAGTCAAGACTCTCATAACATTTTACCTGAATCCTCTGCTTAAGATCAAGCCTGAATTGTTATTGCTGGGTGGTGTTCTTGTCTGAGCTTGAGGTCCTGTTCCAATTTCAGTGGTTGGTAGGACTCAGCTCCTTCTGCTTATAGGAATACTCACATATTGCTCTCAACTTCTAGGGGCTGCCTTCATGTCCTAGCCACATGACATGCGCAATATGATGGCTTGCCTCCTCAAGGACAGAAAGAGACTCCAGGCAATTAAGACAGTCTTATGTAATGTCATCTTGGAGTGACTATCCACCACAGTTGCTGTGTAAAATAACTAACCAGTAGTGACTGTCTCATCATATTTATAGGTGCTATTCACACTCAGGAAGATTTTATACAGAAGACATGCACACCAGTGCACAATTTTTATCTTGGTGAGCATATTAGAACTCTGACTGCCACAGGAAGTGAGACAACTCTGCAGTGAATGAGGTAAAGTCACTTTATTTAGTAAAGTCAGAGAGTCAATGTAGGATCCAGTCAGCTTTGATAGGGAGCCTGGGTCTTATCAGAATGTCAGAGGAAAGTTGGAGGGTTTCACTGTCCAACAGAAGAGTTTAGACCTCACTTCTGTCAAGATCTAAAATCACAAACAGGTCACATAATCTCCTGAAGCCTTAATGTGTAATTGTTCCCTTTTATGCTTCTTAGGATTACATGCCATGATACATGTGTGACCAGAATAAAATGCTACTTTCATTCCCTTCACTGTTTCTTTAGTTTCCATCCCACTGATTATCCTCTTCTAGCTCCTGAATGGAAACTTTATTCAACCCCATAATCTTGTTCTTAGTTAAAGGTAATTGTTCTACCATAAACTCAGTTAATGTAAATCAAAGTAAAAAGTAAATATGATAATTTGTCCAGTCCAAAGGATTAGCTGAAACATGGAATTTCATATAATATTCGACTATTCTCCACTTCCTTTTGGTTCAGATTCAAAGGGAAAGGGATAATGGCGGGCAGCTTGAGTTTGCCTCTTTGCCCTTTCGTCTCTCCCAGCCCCAGGTCAGCACAGGCTGGTGCCGGTTGCTCTGGGAGGGAGAACAAAATGGAGGATTCTGGAATCTGGGCCTGGTGCTTCTCTCCTGAGGCTTTCACATCACACTGCCCTCTGCATGGCTCACTGACTCTGGTAGTAGACACGTTCCAGATGTCACTTCTCCAAATCTAAGCACCTGCCTATTATGGCTTGTATCTAGATATTCACCCAGAGCCTCGTGCGGCTGCAGATGGCGTGTTCTGGAGTCCACTGGATCTAGGGTGTGTGATGCTGGCATTAGGGAATGGTGATGGGATAAGGGGCCCCTCTCTGGGTGTGGGTGGCACCACCTAAAGGGGGTGACTGGATGAAATACAAAGGCAGGCTTGGTTGCTTTTGCTGCTACTTCACTGATTTGCTGCCTTCTGCCTGCCAAGAACTGTTTCTCTCTGCGATGCCCGTCTGCCCTGCCACCCTGCCTTGGAATCAGCCAGCTGTGAACTGAAACCTCTATAAACTGTGAGCCAACATAAACCTTTTCTCCTCTAATTTGGGGCGTCAGGTATTTTGTCTCAGCAGCAAGAAAAATAACTAAGACGGAATTTGGTACCAGAGAAGTGGAGTCATTGCTGTGACTGTCCCCGACCATGTGGTTTGGGAGCCTTCGGAAGTTTCTTGTGAGAAGAGATTGGAAAGGTTTGAAGATGCCAGCTAAAGAAGCAGCCTGGGAATGCTTTAAACTGTACTTGATGGGAGATTCTGGTCGGAGCTCAGAAGACCAGAATGCTGACCGAAATGCTGCCAGTACAGACCAGGCTCAGGAGGTTTCTGCTGGGAAGATGGACCACATTGGCTGAGATAGAGCAGAGGAGAACTTGGTTGCTAAGAAGAAACAGGACAATAGGAAAAAAAAAATGGCCTGAGAATATCACAAGAACCAACAGGACTCCACCCTCTGCAGCCTCAAAAGTGCAAGGTGAAAGACTCTGCTTTAAGAAGAAAACCCCAGAACTCCATGTTCCAGAGCGGTGGCAGCCTAAGGAATTTGTTCCTCAGGGTTCGGTTCACAGAGACCAGATATGCAGGCACTCGACCTCTACAGCCAATGGAGAAGGAAGCTGGGCTACTGCTCCAGCTCTTAGCAGACCCTGGTGTCATCTATGTGGTGCTGGGTTTAGGTGCATGCAGAATGCAAGAGTTGTGGGCTCAGGAAGTCTTCCACCCAGATTTCAGAAGAAGGCCTGGTAGGCCAGACAGTGTGCCCCTGAGAGGGCAGTGTGTGGAGCTGTGAAGGTGAAGCCGAAGGTGCACTGGAGACCCCAAAAGTTTGGAGAAGCCAGGAATGTGGATCGCCTGAGGAAAACTGCAAGGAAGGAGCAGAACCAGCCCAAGAGAGAAGCCATGAGAGCTGCAACCACCTGCAGTGCTGTGGGGATGGAGCTGCCCAAGCCACAGATAACTGTACATAGAGATACAAGATTTAATGTTTGCCCTGCTGGATTTTGGTCTTACTTTGTTCTCATTCCTTTCTATTCCCCTCTTTATACCTTTTGGAATGGAAATGTCTATCTTTTGCCATGGTATTTTGGAAGTGTCCAACTTTCTTTTCATTTGTACGGGGACTCACAGCTAAAAGTTTGCCTTAAATCTCGAGGGTACTGTAGACTTGGGCTTTTCAGCAGTACTGTAACTGTTAGGACTTCAGTGACACACAGAGATGGACTAAATCCTTTTTGCATAAAAGGAGCGTGTGTGGAGTATTATGGCTTACGTCTAGATGTCCCCCCAAAGCCTCACACAGTGACTGGTGGGGTTTTTTGGAGGTGGCTGGATCTAGGGCGTGTGAGGTTGGGATTGAATGTGTGATAGCGGCACTAAAGGTATGATGCTGGGATTAAAGGTGCTCCTCCTTTAATGCTGGATGTGGATGGCACCGCCTGAAAGGCTGGTAATCTGGATGAAATATAAAGGGACACTTGGTTGCTGTTGCTGCTGCTTCACTCTTTTGCTGCCTTTTGCCTGCCAAGAACTATTTCTCCTCTTTGATGCCGCTCTGCCACGCCACCCTGCCTTGGTGTTGACCAACTATAAACTGAAACCTCTGCAAACTGTAGGCTGAAATAAACTTTTTGTCCTTTAATTTTGGGTGTTGGGTTTTTGTCTGAGCAATGAGAAAAGTAACTAAGGCGTTGCCCTTCAATTTCTTTTTTGCTAGTATCCCTCTGCCCTACCAGAGAACCCTGTGGGACTGTGAGGTAGGATGCAACGTGCTCGCCCCTTGTGGTCCTCTTTTCCCTTGGTGACCATATCTGATGCATAGGAAATAGTTTCTCATACCTTAGTGATAAACTCTGGGGGTGCAGACTCAGTCCAACATCAAAAAGTCATCTAACTCCACCTCCAAACAATAAGTAGCCTGGTTTTAGGAGATTCTGTTCCCCCAGCTCCAGGGGTTCGGTAATAAACCCTCTACTTGGGGAGGTCATGAGACAGGTACCCTTTCAAACCTTTTTATCCTTATAGTAGGCAAGATGATGTTAGATTGCAGAACATGTGCCAGTCAAGCATCATATGATAGTTTAACTCTTCACATATATTCATCTAACCAGGAATCTAGCCAGAACCTCAGTTTTATCATCCTGTTAGACGGGTTCATTACTTAATAAATTTCTGACATGTAACAAGTGCCGAATGAATGATAGCTGTTTTATTATGAAATGAGAATGGATCCTAAGTCATTTCAATAAATGTTTATTGAATTCCTTCCCTGGGCAATGTGGTAAAATACTGACCCTGCCCTCCAGAACCTTGTAATAGGGAATATAAGCTGATGTCCTTAAGGTAGACTATGATAAATAATAAAGTAAAGCTAGAGTATAAGAGAGGGAAGGGTTTATAGATTTCAGGAGCTAGAATAGAAACTAAACAAACAGCAAAGGGAATAAAGAATTAATCCTGGAACAATTCTGCATCTATAACAAGATTATGTTTATTTTAAATGTAAAGCCCCTCTACTCCTCCGGTATATGCCAGTCTTACCAGCTCAGATCACAGCTACTGCCACTGATGGCCACCCAAATGACTCATGGGCATGATCCTCATAATTAGAATTGAAATCAGGAAAGCTATTCACAAGAGATTTTCAGTTGGGATGATTTCTGATAAGTTTCATATTTGTGGGATGCACTGCCATTCACTACTAGCTTTCTACCCATTTTTACTCACTGAATTTATTAGGATGACATGGATAGACTGTTACTGTAACCTGATGTGAATATAATAAAAGTAGTGCAAATCTGGACACAGGCAGCCCAGGATATTTTTTCTTTCAGAACAAAATGGTGTTTTGAACTAGGGAAAGTGCCAGTGGAAAAACAAATCAAGGCAGAGATAGAAGGGAGAATGAAAGTGAAAACTTTTCAAGAAACAAGAAGGAAAGAACAGGTGATTTATGGTAGAGAGGGGAGGTTGCTGAATGGGAATCCAGAGGAATAATGATATTTTAAAAATAAGAACCTAATAACCCAAACTCAAAACAGTGACACATACACTAGGGACTACAGTAACTTTATGTAGTTGTGACTTAATGCTGCATCTATGTGGTTGTTTACATTGCTCACTGTCATAAGCAAAAAGCACAATGTATTGTGGTCTGTAAGCTTGTGTAATGGCCTGTAAGTTTGTGTAATTTGGGATAAATTTTAATAAAAATCTATAAAAAATAGAAGATAAAAAATATGATTTTATTTTTAAGTATCCTCAGTTTGAGGTCCTGGCAGCATATTCCCCTGGTAAGTGGTTAGGAGTGGAAATGTAGAACTAAACTTCATGGCAGAACTTAGTGTGAAGGAAGGAACTGTACTACACACATGATCGGAAAGAGCAGCAATGGAGAAAACCACCTGTTCAATACATTCACCTGAATTATTTAGATTCCCAACTCAATTTCCTCAGTTGTTTTGGTCAGGAATTGCATAGATTAATAGATTATGCAACCTACATGTACTGTATAGAAAATCTGGTGTTATAAGTAAATCAGTCTATAATTTCTATGATGGGGAATGGTGCTAACTTTGCAGATATTGCCTTGAAAATATCAAGTACTCAAATTTTAAATTCAATAAACCAAAACACCCAAATGAAAATAAGCAAAGGTTATTTACTCAGAGCTTTTTATAGAGAGGAATTGGGATGATCCTTTGATTTATGCAGAGACTTGCAGGAAGGCAAGGAAGTGTGGAAGTGTTAGAGTAGAAACAGGGAAGGCTTCATGTGTGCCCCGATGGAAGGTCACACAGGCACGGGGAAGTAAAGGCAGGCTGACTGGAAACAGAGCATCCTCTATTATGGTTAGAGGTGCACATTTTTCCTGCTTGGTCCAACATTGGAAGCGGAGGTAAAATTAGAGAAGCTGCCATTTATTGATGAAGTTCTGGGTTATTTGGGCTGATAGCCACAGAGGTTGTGGCTTGGCACCCTGTACTTGTTACCACCTTTTGGCTTCAGTTTCCTATTTTTGTATATTGTCCTTTTATACAATTAATGCTTCATCTTCAAACATGTTCTGCTGTTCAGAATTTATTGCCTTCTCATTGGCTTTTGTTCCCTATGTTGTCATTGTCCATTTCATGCGCCGAGCAGTTACTTTCTAGGCATTAAATGCGTGTTAGTTTTCAGATCTTGAGTCCTTTTGTGTTATTGTTTAAATCTTTATTATGAAATAAAATACACCTTTATAACATGAGAATTTAAAATCCTATAGAAGTGTTTTCTCCCATATCCTCACAATTCTACTACACAGTCAAAGTTTACCATTATTAGTAGTTTCTGATGTACTTTTTTGGAAACAATTATGCATATGTAAGCATGTATACCTATAATTGCATATTTAACTCTTTTTTTTTAAAAATCGCTCACAAATGTGATTATAACATAAATACCCTTTTATTCAAGCTGCTTTAAGGTCATCTTTGGACTTCTTTACATCAACACAAGTTTGCCCTTAAATTAAAAAAAATTAATAGATATATTAACCTTCCTATTATTGGGACAAAATACATGACATACACAACTTTAGTAGGGGAGGTTTATTTTGGCTCATGGTTTTGGAGGACTTAGTCTGAGGTCGGCTGTCTCCAAGGCAGAGATGGTGTGGTGGGAGGATCTCATGGAGGAAAGCTTTCTTACCCCATAGCAGCCAGGAAGCCAAGCGTGAGAAGGGAACAAGGACAAGAATATACCTTTCCAGGTCACCCCCCCCAACCAGAGTCCCACTTCCTCCAGGCCCCATCTCCTAACAGCACATTTAGTTATCAACTCGTAGTGGATTAATCCACTGATGAGCTTTGCACCCCCAAGATCCAATCATCTTCCACAAGCCCCACTTCTGAGCATATGAGCCTGTGGGGGAACAAATATTTGAAAACGCTTTGTTCTTTACATGTTTGTTGACACTAAATATTCTTCCTAATTTTAAACAAGATGATAGATAATTTAACTTAAATTTATTTTACTGGCAGTGAGATAAGAATACTTTCATGTGGTTTGTTTTGTATAATCATATACATTATATAGTTATTTGTATATCTCTATGTTATGTACATTTTTCTACTGAATCAGTTTTTTATTCCTTATAAGTACTCTTCATATATATAAATAGTTTTATATCAGCACTTTGTTTTGCCATCTTGGTTTTGCCACATTGCATGTATGGCCTTACTTTGTTTTACCATTTCAGAAGTTTTAAATTTGTTTTATTAAATGTTTAAATTTTTCTATTGCTTTGAATTCTGTGTTGTGAAGTTAGTCTTTCTTGTTTTGCTAATTTTCTTTTTTCTTTTTAATCAAATCTTCTTGTTTAGTAGCAGAGTTATACAAAATATAACTGAAAGATACCTGTGTACAGGGGGTATTTATTTTTGAATTGGTGCACTCATTTATCTCAGAAGGGTTAATAAGGTTTTTGGGTTAGACCCCCTGGATGGCCCTGAGTATTCTTTAATGATGAAGAAAGAAGCAGGAAGCCACACAGAGTTGTTAGCCCCTGAGTGAACTGTCTTATTACTGAATGAACAGTCTGCTACATTCACTTTTTTCTTCTTTCTGGAAACAATATTTGACTGTTGCCACCCAATCTCAGCATTAACTGCTTTAGCTCAGAAGTCTGTGGGAGAGAAAAATGTGAGCAACATATGAATCGGGGGACAAATGATCCTATTTTTAGGCACAAACTATATATAGGCACTACATTTAGAAATACCATAGCTTTCTGGTTGAGGCTTTTGAAGGGAATAAGTGGATCCGTACAAGGTAGTCCAGTGAATGAGTTGATAATTACAGAGACAGAGTTAGGAGGTATAAAAGATGCCCTTCAACTTGGTCTGTCCTTTTACTGAGTCTGGCTCCTTTTCAGAAGGTCAGAGAGTGAGTGCTGTTCCTTATTTTGCCCTCCCAGTGTGACCCCGGCTTTTATATTTACAAATGCTTTCTGAAGTTAGTGAGGAGACACTCTTTCCCCAGCAGCATAGCTTGTTTGAAGCTTTGTGTTTATGTTCAAACTTGTTTCAAAACAGAGTAGAAATGAGTTTTTGCATTCTCTTCTAGATGATAACTATTCCAAAGAATATTCACCTATTTTTTTTTTTGAGGTTCATGTCTCCATGTGATTTTCCAACAGCTGCTGTTGGTCATCATGCTGGTAATCTCTTTGGAAATTAGTTGTTCAGCATGTGGAGTGTAGAAGCCACTCTTCTATTGTCCCTCATGAATAGAACCTTGATTCCATTTTCAAGCTATCTGTCTCCTTGGACATGTGTTTTAGTACATTAGTTCTACTAAAGCAACTGAAACCAATTTTTCACAGTTCTGGAACCTGGGAAGTCCAAGCTCAAGATTCCGGAATATTGGTATTCAGTGAGGTTCCATTTCCTGGTTCAAAGATGTCCATATTCTCTCTGTGCCCCCACATAGAAGAACGGGCCAGGAAGGTCTCTGGGAACCCTTCTATTCGGTTGTTAATCCCGTTCTTGAGAGCTCTGCTCCCAAGACCTAATGCCTCCCCAAGACTCTTCTTCTAAACACCCTCCTATTAGAGATCAGATTTCAATGTGTGCTTATATAGGGGACACAAATCTTCATATCACAGAAACATCCAAGGCCCAAGAGCTCCACATCCTACATCTCTTGTCACTTTATACTGGCTGAGGGTGAAGGAAAGTCACAGTGGCCCAGCAGTTTAGGCAATCCTAGAAGCCTTTGTTCTCCTTTTATCAAACAGCATAGAGAGAAAACAAAATATTACATTGTGGTCCAAAATCTTTAAATGCGAGGAATTCTCTGTTCTCCTAATAAGATTCTGGGGGCACAGGATATTAAGAACTCAAGATTTGTCCTATGCATTTCTTGTCTGTGACGTTGATCATTAAAAGGATTACTCTGAAGGAACCATAAGTGAGTCTAGAGAAGTCTACTTAGATAAATCTCTATTCTTCATTCCATCTCCATGGAGCCTGTCTTTATGGCATTTCCAAAATCTACCGTGTTGATATGTAAACTAATAGATATTTGATGAGCCAATGTTTATCTTAAAAATATTAATTAAAATAGTCACTATAAGGAAGAAAAAGCACAATTTGTCTTTTCAATATTGTACTGCTTCATTCGTATGACTGATACTTATTTAACTTTTACAATATGTGCAGCACTATGTAGGTGGAGAGGACGTATCAGGAGTCATAATCGTGACTGTAGCTAGAAGTACTATGCTCTTACTACCTATTAGGCACTGTGCTAAGTGCTTTCTGTGGGTTGTTTCATATAATTCTGAAATGAACCTTGTAATTAGGTGCTTTTACAATCTTTATGCAAAGATAAGGAAAATGAGGTTTACAGAGGTTGGATAACTTGCCTAAGAGCAGACTGTGAAAGGATTAAAGCTGGTGTTCAAACTTAGTGTGCTTTCCACTTCTAATGGTTTCCTGTTGTTTCTATAAGAGGCAGAAACAAGCCTATGCCCTCATGGAGTGTATAGTCTGAATTGGAGAATACTTTATGGAAGAACTTTTTAAAAATAATCTCAAAAAGATGCAAAGTGTCTACGTCTTAGCAGATTTTTGTCTGGTTACACATACTCAGTTTAAAGAAGTTGGTGGGCTGACACAGACTCTCCTTATCTTCTCTAATTAAGTTCATCCCTACCTCCTGTGTCATTTTCATATTTTCCTACTAGCATCTTTTGCCTTGTCTTTCTGCTCTCTCTCTTCTCTGAGTGTCTGCTTTTCACATCTGTTTATTTTACCTCCCTACCATCTAGAAAATGTTTAGAGCCCACAAATGCCATGCAGTGGAGTCTGGGAGGAAACATGGAAAAGGGGGACACATCACTGCAAATGAATGAGCTTTGGAAGGATGGCTTGGTGAGCCTGGAGGTTCTTCTTTAGCATTTTCTTGCATTTAAGGGACACACGATTCTGAAAGCACATCCACTTCATTCTGCTGCCATTACTCTCATTTTTTTTCCATGATTAACAACCCAGTTCATTATGTTTTCAGTTCACATTAATCATCTCTTTTGTGAGTTTGGTAACATTTGGAGTCACTTCCCTCTGTATTTATCCATCTGGGAGCTTTATCTTTATAAAAGATAAGTTTCCAGGAAGTCATTTGGTGCTTATGCAGAAAGTCTTTTGATGCTCATTGCTGAAAGAGGGGTGAATGTGCTCAGATCAAAGAGGGCAACTCCTGAAATCCAGCCTGGATTCCCTTCTTCAGACAGAGAGTCCCTACACTTGAGCTGCATGGGGTTACCCTGGAGCAAGATCCACAGCGCAAGATACCAGGCTGCAATAAAACAGCATCAGAAGTCACTGAAAGCAATGTGTGCTGGATTCTGACTATATTCATAGAGCAGATGGGACTGGGAGAGAGCTGTGGGGGTAATGGGAAGGCTCGAGAGATTAATGAGTCAGAACACTTTGGCTGGAGTCCTGTTTCTGTACCTCCAAGCTGTGTGACCTTGGACAAGTCTTGCAAACTCTCTACTCATCTCCTCTGTGAAGTGGTCTCAAGGATGTGTCTGTCTTCTCTATATCAGACAGTAATTTTGAGGGTTATATTGCCATCTCTGCTTTCTGCTGTTTTATGAGTTCTATAATCTTGTTTTTTAACATCTAATTTTGTAGTTTCTGTAGTTCTTTCATATACATATTTAGTCTCAGAGACTAGTATTTCTTAATTCTCTTCTTACATAAAAACATCTCCTAGTTATGTGACATATTTGAAGATCTGCTGAGGAAAGAATATGTTGTTTAGAGAACTTAGAGCATCCTTTGGAAATTCAGTTGTGAGCATCTCAGGAGGTATAATATAATCTCAGGAGGTCATAAGGGAAGCAGCTCTTCTGGACTTCATTGTTTGTCTTCCCCTAGCAACATTGTGTTGTGATGACTGAAATGCATTCACTCATTTCTTAAATCAAGTAAGATGTTTCTTTAGAGACAATCTTCCAAATTGGGCAGCTATTCAAAAGCCATGACAGATATTCCTGTCTGTGATCATTAACCATGAAATATCGATATTATTTCTCATTGCCACCCAAGTTCAGTGCTAAATTGCATTAATGCATCTGTTACTGTAGAGAGGTTGAAAGACATAATTAAATTTTATTTCTGTAGAATTTAGAAAGGTTCCAGAAGAAGAGTTGTAGAGATGAGAGAAATTGGGACCATTTGCTGTAATTCTGCACAGCTGTAAACAAGGTGACAGAATTTGGGAATGTTGTCATTTATTGACAGTTATCCTTCCCCTCGCACCTGGGATTTGAGCAGGAGATTCCCATTACATAGATAATTCCCAGTGGCATTAATGGAAATTACCTGCGTAACTAACCTAGCTGTCCACCTAGAATGCCGGATGTGTGAGAACTCTTTTAATTGTAACAAACCTCCCATTGCAGAGGAACTAATTGCATCTGCTTCCCTTTCCTCTAGGTTCCCAAGTGAGGACAGGAATAATGAGGAGATGCATGTGTTAGCTGCAGCCTTTTGAGTCACACAAGAAGACAGTCAAGGTGTGGACACCGCTGGAATCATTGCCACCCTTGCTGGAATCAATGAGGAATGGACTTGTGATTATGCTGACATTCCAGCATGAATCTGGTAGACCTGTGGTTAACCCGTTCCCTCTCCATGTGTCTCCTCCTACAAAGTTTTGTTCTTATGATACTGTGCTTTCATTCGGCCAGTATGTGTCCCAAGGGCTGTCTTTGTTCTTCCTCTGGGGGTTTAAATGTCACCTGTAGCAATGCAAATCTCAAGGAAATACCTAGAGATCTTCCTCCCGAAACAGTCTTATTGTATCTGGACTCCAATCAGATCACATCTATCCCCAATGAGATTTTTAAGGACCTCCATCAACTGAGAGTTCTCAACCTGTCCAAAAACGGCATTGAGTTTATCGATGAGCATGCTTTCAAGGGAGTAGCTGAGACTTTGCAGACTCTAGACTTGTCTGACAACCGGATTCAAAGCGTGCACAAAAATGCCTTCAATAACCTGAAGGCTCGGGCCAGAATTGCCAACAACCCCTGGCACTGTGACTGTACTCTACAGCAAGTTCTGAGGAGCATGGCGTCCAATCACGAGACGGCCCACAATGTGATCTGTAAGACGTCTGTGTTGGATGAACACGCGGGGAGACCATTCCTCAATGCTGCCAATGACGCTGACCTTTGTAACCTCCCAAAAAAAACTACTGATTATGCCATGCTGGTCACCATGTTTGGCTGGTTCACCATGGTGATCTCATATGTGGTATACTATGTGAGGCAGAATCAGGAGGATGCCCGGAGACACCTTGAGTACTTGAAATCCTTGCCAAGCAGGCAAAAGAAAGCAGATGAGCCTGACGACATTAGCACTGTGGTATAATGTTCAAACTGACTGGCTTGGAAAGAAAGTAGTTTGCAATCACAGTAGAATAAGTGGTTTACTTCTCCCATCCATTATAAACATTTAAAACTTTGTATTTCAGTTTCTTTTGAATTATGCCACTGTTGAACTTTTAACATAACAAATAATTTTAGTTTAGGTGATCTGCCCCCTTAACTGTACCCCTGGTGGTATATTCCTGAGTAAGCTACTATCGAAACATTAGTTAGAGCCATCTCACTATTTAATAATGAAATTTATTTTTTTAATTTAAAACCAAATAAAAGCTTAACTTTGAACCATGGAAAACAGAGTGACTTATTGGTCAAGAAAACAGTACAGTCATTTCACTTGCTTTTAAGGAAAACAGACATCCCTGTGCACTTAAGAAACCATCACAATGAAAGACATGTTATTAAGCTTCACTGCACACTGGGGAGCTATAGATGAATTACTGACCAAGTTAAGTACCTTTCAGACTTCAAAATACTGTACTTTAGCAAGCCAAGGTGACTATACAAATGTGGCATCCTACTGAAGTTGAAGTTGAAATGCATCTTGGCATTTGGTTTTTAAAAGTAAGTGTGGTTGCTTTAGCACTAAAGACCACTGCTCTGTGCTAGACACAGTGGGAAAGAAAAAGGCAGTACACATTCATTCCTCAAGGTTACTTTCTGGCGGGCAGCAGTGTGTAACAAATACAGAATTAGTTATGCTAGCTGGGGAGGTCTTAATAATCATGTAGCATAATCTGAAACTTTTTCTGTCTCTACACCTTAACTGCAAGAGGAGACAGTGACCATTACATAAGAGAAACTACAAGTGAAAGAGATTCAACGACTTGCCAGGTAGAAAGTATTAGAACTTGAATTTGACCCAGACCTGTCTCTAGACCCTGAGGTTTTCTCAGTACGGTCCTACTGAGTTGGTTTGTGGAGGTATAATTTACATGTTACAAAATGCACCCAAATTAAACGTACAGTCCTGAGTTTTGAAAACAGTGTATACATGTACATCTGTCATACAATCAAGATACTGTGTCCCTGTGTGTCATAGATCAGAAGTAGAGGAAAACATATTTTTATCTTGGAGTAGGGAGATATGTTTGGGATTTTTCTTCTTCAGCTTTAAGATGCCTTGACAGACAATCCTTGAAACATGGGTGGGGTCTTATGAGGTGAAGATACAGGCAAAATATAGAAGCAGAAGGAGCAAGGGATAAAGGTATAGAGTGATAAGTGGGATGAGGGAATTTATGTAGAGAGGAAATGAGAAGCATGTCTGGAACCAAATAGTGGGGATGTAGATTCCAGGTTAAAGAATAATAGTAATTTATTATCAAATATCATTTATGAAACAGTATGCACCAAGTACTTTCTTTGGATTCCTCATGGGACAGTCTTTTGGGGATAAGGAATCACCAACACAGGATTTAAGTAACTGGTTCAGTATCAAAGTGCTTATAAAAGAGGTATAGCAGATATTCAGTCTCGAACTCTAAAATCTACAGCCCTCTCAGCCACTGTACTGTACTGTTACAGTTATATACTTTACTACATAAAGTTGCTGGTTCCTCAGCCCTGTGGGCTTGCAGACTCCTATGTGATGGTTCCATTTAAAAGTAACAGCAAAAATAGCCCATTGTGATGCATGTATAGGAAAGATCCTCTGACCTTTTGAGGCATACGACCTTCTCCAACCAATACAAATTTATCTTTGGACCTTCAAAACATCACATTTCTGCTCTTGAAACGTCCCAGAGTTCCTGTCTGTGGCAATAATAATAAGGATTTACTGGAGAGGCCCATCAATCCAGGACCTGTGGCAAGATATCAGGGCAAGGTGGCTATGCTAGGCCGATGACACACTCCAGGGCCAATAATTTTCACACCCACTTTAACTAACCTACAAAGTGTTAAATCCTGTCTAAAAGCCTGAGAAAACTTCCATATGTGAAATTCAGTACAAAAGTCATAGAACTCCTGCACTCCAAGGAGAAGAAGGCAGACTGCTTTTGCTT
Organism: Hystrix cristata; assembly: GCA_004026905.1. Classification (NCBI taxonomy): domain Eukaryota; kingdom Metazoa; phylum Chordata; class Mammalia; order Rodentia; family Hystricidae; genus Hystrix; species Hystrix cristata. Next base: position 83,809 of record PVJO010004445.1, on the reverse strand, counting down.
ACTGGATTCTAGCACCTTCCAGTGAAGACGGAGCTTTGCTGAAGATTTATCGCCCCCTGGAGGACAACATTATAATATATCTTTGTAAGTACTCCACAGAAAGATGCCTAACCGAAATGATAGCAGTTTTTCCCCAAAAGAACATGACAATCAATCCTTTGCTAAGGCAGTTATTTAAAACATGAAATAAATACACTGTGTTATTTGAAATTATGAGTCACATTTATCTTAGAAAAGCTTTAACAAATTAGATAAGCCATTCCAGGATGCTTCTTCCAAAATAATGTTTATATCCTTATTACTAAGAGTTTATTTTCCTAATGGCTGATCCCATTAGTCAAGTGAAAGTTCTTGTAAGGAAAAAAATCTCTGAGGAGTGTTAGAAATGTAGTCATATCTTTGTTCAGATGTAGAAAACTTAAACTTCCACCTACTTAGTTTGTAATTCTCCATGTAGAGCAAGCTGAGTATGTGTTGTAGAGATTAATAATAATTCTCTTACCTGAATTCTACACATAGATCATCAGTTAATAGTTCCCTAGTGCTTTAAAAAATTAAGTTAGGTTGCCATGAATTGGGCATCAGCCATAAGAGCATAGAATCAATTAAAAATAAATAAAAGAACAGATATTGGGCCTGTTTGTGGCCAGAAATGAAAGAAAATGATCTTCCCATCAGCCTATAGGGATGTTCTACTCCCACTAAACCCAGAGTATATGGTGCCATTTAACACAAAGAACTCACTGAGGATCACCTGTGTACAGAAAAATACCCAACATTCTAGCTCCTGTTCTGATTCCCAGGTTGTTTCCCGATTTTCTAAACCCTGCCGGGTGTTTATATTCATGGTAAGCTACCTGTTTTAGGACTGGACAGTTTTTGTTTAATTTTTTATTGGTACATGTTTGTAGCACATTATATTCCTCATGGGACTTGGTACACATACCTAACACATCTTAGTTCCTTTTTTTATCCCTTTTCCTCTCTCCCACCTCCATCTCTTGACCCCCTTTCCTTTTGTAAATGATCTGTCACCCTATTTCCCATTATTCATCTTTTATTTTATTCTTTATTTATATTTTGAGCTTCTCATATAAGAGAAACTATGCCACAAAGGTTTTAAAAATTAACTACCATCTCATTATCTGAGGCACATACAACCTTACTTCCTAAATATTTTAGATAACTGTGCTTTATATCTTGAACTTTTCCACTGGAATCACTCTCTTAACCACAACCTTTTAAATTCCAAAATACTTGGGAATTTTAGCATAATTTGTGATGATATACTTCTTTTCGAAGCAAGGAAAATCATACGATATGCCAATTCAATGAAAACATTTTTAAGAAAGTGATAAAAATTATGTAATGGAAGATTTAACATTCAAGAACACTTTGGTAAATTGTAATACACTGATATACAAAATCTGCCAGGTATGCATTGTTCTTTTTTCTGTTCTGATTCCCTATAATAATTCTCATTGTCAAATAACAAGCATAAGGCAGTTGGGGATGTGGGTGAACTTTCCTTACTGGCTCGAGAGTTTCAGTTCATACAGTAAGTTTGCTCATCTATCTGGCAGTTTTGGGTAATGGGAAATTCTGCTCAATTAAGTGTTTAGGTCACTGCAGCTAGGTGATCTCTTGAGATGGCAAGGCTAGAAGAGTCCTCGGGATGATCTCATCCACTTATTTTACAGGTTTTTAAATTGAAACTCTTGCAGACTTATTGCTTAGCACCTACGTCTCCATGTTCTCCTTCCAATTTTCTTAACGGCACAGCTGTTGCCTCTCCTGATAAATTGTTTCCCAAGCATCAAAGAAATGGGAAAAAAATATACACCACACAATTGTCACTGGTTATTGGGAAGTATATCTCTAAGTATTCAAAAGGCAAGTAAAGTACTTACAGTGCCACAGGGTCATAAGAAAAGATATTTATGATTCCAAAAATTGTGTTCCTTCAAAATATGATGAGAGGATAAATTTAAGTTTACAAATCATCCTCAGATAACATGTTCAATGCTATACAGGACCTGACTTCCCAGAACAGAGATGAAGAAAATGATCCTGGTGCAACTTCCTGGAGAGAGAGCTGATGAGCATTCATTTCTTTAAGTAACAACATAAACCATGAGTGTTCCAGGGCAGCCCTGCTGGCAGGAGCAGGGGCACTGACCTTAAATGATCCCCTTCTCCCTTTTCAGAGCTCTGCTAAGCCTGGCTTCCAAAAGTTGCATGATTGATGCATCCAGTTGGCTGGCTTTGACCTAGAAAAAGCAAATTAGATGCAAACTCAATTACCACACAATTATGGTAATTTGTAGCCTTCTCCAACTTCTTCCCAAATCCACAGAGGTGCCTGAGAATTCAGGGAGAAGGAAGACCTACATTCTTCATCCCAAATTTTCCCACACTTGTAATGTGGATGGCCCAGAATGCATCCAATGACTTGGTGGCTCACACGGAACTATCCAGGACACAGTGTGAGGGCCGAGACTTTTTCTTCCAGCTCAGGAAATTTACACTTTTGAGGCCACAAGATAGACATACAGCCTCACAGTTTTTGAGTAGGTAACAGTGAAAAGGAGAGTAACCACCATTCATGTCTCTCACTTCTTCAACATTAAGAGAATCAGAAGCTAGTGTGAGTCTCTAAAGTGTGCATGTGTGTGTGTGTGTGTGTGTGTTATTTGTTCACATGTACATGGGGGAATCATGGCTAGCTCCATTCTGAAACATGAGGAAAACAGTTACTGGGAATGCTGAAAATGAAGTACACTTGCCAGTTAGGGATGGTCTGGTTTTTAGATTTCAAAGAAAATTAGTAGAGGTACTTTTAAGGTTGTCCTCAAGTTCAGTGAAAACATTTATTCCTGTAACTAAGAGCAATTGAGTTCATTAACTTCAAGAGCTGGGTTTCCTTGTAAGGTTGATAAATATTCTGCATCGCTCACTACTTTCAAAAAGAATCAATGCATTTGCTTTATTTCTCTGTGGGTGTCCAGGCATCCAAATGACAAACATTCTCTGGATCTGACCTTAAAATCTAGGTCTGAAATGAGTACACTATGGGTCTTTCTGGGGTTTGCACCAAAGTCTCATATTTGTTTCTTTGATTTTTCTTTCAGACAAGAATTTATAAAATGGAAAGCATTCTGAAATCTAGATGTGGGTCTAAGTATTAACAAACTATCTGTTGAGCTAATGACACTGATTGTTGAATAGATTTTAAAATAAAATCATCTATAGGAAGCAGAACAGAGTTAAGTTAAATTTATCTTCCTTGGAACTGTCTACACTTTTTCTGAAGGAAAATATCTGAAAGATGCTGGTCTTCTCTTGAAGTCTTTCATCCTCACAGACAACCTTGCCAAGTTACCAGGCTCTCTAAGGAGCCAGCAGCAGCGCCAAGAGAATACTATGAAATGAGAAACTAGCATTAAAATCTTGGGACAGTGCTGCTTATAGGAAGGCTGACGGGGGACAAACAAGACCTATTTAAGCTAGCATTTTCTTTATTTTTCCACTGACTAAACCTTCTATCTCCACATTAAAATATGTACCAAAAATTCATATGTAAGTCACAGAGTTTTATATCAAATAGTCTCACCTTTCCCTCAAAACAGTCATGATTTACTTAGCATGGCACATGATTCTGCTCCTCCCTTCCATAACTTTCACATTTATTATCAAATACATACAACCTTTTTGCCCTTTTTACAGATGGGAAAAGTGAGACCCAAAAGGTGTCTTTCTCAAACTACACAATTATGAAATAGTGGAGCCTCTTCAAGCTACTGGCAAAATCCTTTGTTCCACTTATGACACATTGCCTACTTATGCATCATTCTTTGCTTTTACAGGGTCTTAAGACCCACGATAATAAATGGTGGCAGATATGGAAAGATATTTTTCTTATTTTGCACAAGAGGGAAATAAGCTAGTAAAACCTGGTGTTTAGGGACTGCAAAATCTGACTTCTTCTCACATCTAACCCCCATCCCTGGCTCTGAGTCCTGTCTATTCCAAAAGTAAACTAGGCATTTGGGTGGGAGCATATGTATGTGACTTGTAACCATGAGAATGATGATCATGGGTTCCAAAGTTTCTCCTGGGGGTGCTGCAGGTGGTGTGGATGCACTGCTTTGTGGCAGGCATATCGACCTCACTCTTACCATTTCCATGTGCAGCTACCAAATCCCAGCGGGCACGTCTTGCATGCATAGCTCAAGGGCTTTCTCCAGCCACCATCACAAGCTTTGTGAATTACACAGCTCAGAATAGCCCTAAATTGATGCCTCAGAATTTGGTATATAAACAGCCTATTTTATCATGGTAATAGGTTTGGTGAGCAAGTTCCTGCCATCTTTCCTCCCTCACTCCTCTATTCTCTTACTGATGTTTTCTTAATCTTCAAATAAACTCTTTGCACTCAAATCCTTGTCCCTGTGTCTGTTTGTTTCAGGAGCTCAAACTAAGATACTTGAATACCTTATCCTACATCAGTGCTTTTCAAACTTACCTAATGATAAAGTAGATTGAGATAGATTTTGACAAAAATAGATAATCAATGAACAGGGATCTCAGGAGAGTAGGCTTAGACCTCTGTACTTTTTTGCTGGTCCTCCATTGTGGATGTCTACTGTGGTTAGTCAGGGTAATAACAGACTTACAAGCATCCTGCACTAGAAATGTCTTCCGGAAGGTTGTGCTTGGCAAGATTTGCTTTGATAGAGAAGTACCTCTGTCCTTTCGTGGGGAGTGAGTACCTTGTGGATCCATAATAAAGTTTCCTTTTGTGCCTCATATGTTGGGAAATTTAGAAAAAAATTATATGCTTCAAAATTAGTGACTATAGATGCTTTCATAGCCCATCTAACTACAGTCTAATTCCCCTACTTTTGACCATCTGTTACATAAAATTATCAGTTATTCTAATCGTCCTTAACTTATTGTGCACATTTCTCTTATAAGTTCTTAAGAAACTTCAAATCTGTTGTGTAATTAAATAGGGGGAAATGCATGTTTATTTACTGCCTTTTCAATTTACCTCAAGTTTATTGATTGTTCCAAGACTCATTTCGTATTTTGTAGTGTTTGAGTTCATTACCATTGGTTTCCCAAACATGTTTTCATGTTTCAGAAATGCTTGATATCCAGCTACCCTCTGCTGTGGAACTGTGTCAGAATCACCAAGATTCAAGATCAAACATAAGCCCGAGTCTCCCACCCCATAGCCAGCAGGCCTCCTGCTCTTTGGCTTTTAATCAAGCGACCCCCTGGTTTTGCTCTTGAGTTCAGCTCGATCTAGGCAAAAAGGGGTTTGATTTAAATTGTATGCTAGATCAAATGACCTTAAACTCTTTCTTGTGATTGTCAGAAAAGGGTAAAGTTAATTTTATTTGAAGGGCTTAATGAAGACTTTAAGTGTAACTGCTGATCACCTTGCAGAAAAATGACCTCACTCATGTTAATGTTTTTTATTACATTTTTGGGTCTAATGCTTGTTCTGAGAGGTGTCATCGACTGGAATCTCTGACCTTCTGGCTCCTCCCATACTCCCACGACTGCAGAGGCCTGTTTCTTGGAAAGTCTGGGTAATCTTTGTGTTCTCTGTTCAGAGGATTGGAGTATAAGATGCTGTAGCCTGAGTTCACCAAAAGAGATGTTCTTTGAGGAACAACTGAGTATTCCAATCCACCCACATGCCATCATATGGAGTCTAAAACTCAGCCAAAATGTTATATTATAAAAGATTAATGTAGTGTCTATCATAATAGAATGGAGTACATTCTTTTTAAGTCTCAATAGAATAAAATGTTCTCTGAGATGCTGTTGTGTTGCATAAACTCTCATATATTGCAAAATAACAAAAATTTGGGTGATCGCACTAAGCAATTACTATGTGCCAGGTAGTAACCTAAAGTCCTTTTCATACCTTCATTCATTGTTTCTAACAGCAGCTCTGTAAAGTAGATTTAACACATCCACATTTTTACAGTTCCAAGAGGTTATTAAACTCACCAAAGCTTATACCTTTTCAAGTAGTATAGCAAGCATTTCAGTTCGAACAATTTGATACTAGAAGACACACCACCAAGTCATGGGTTCACAGTGCTATTCCACACCAAGAGAACACAGGTTCATGTGGCTTTCATTATTGTGATAATTAACACTTGCTTCAATTCATTTAAAATTAAGAACATACACATTAACCTTTGTTGTCCCCGATACCCTAAATGTTTAGTGCCGTACCAGACTCACAAGGACCCTGACTTCAATCTTATGATACATGATGTGTTGTGCAGCCTCTTTTTGGAGCAGCATCGCCTAACCACTTGTCCTTGTTATCAGTCTTGAATTCAGGCATCACCTGTCATAGGCAAGAACACCTGGTAGACATCTTACAAACTAAGGGACACTGAATTCCATGAAAGTACCAAGTATGTTTTAACAAGGCTATTATGATTTGACAAGAATTCCTGTTCATCATAACCAATAGACTAAACAATAACTACAATCATGTTTGATTTTCACTCATATTGTGGCACGCTGCCTGTACATTATAACAAACACTTTAAGAGCTGACAGTAATAGTCAAAGTAAAAAGTCTTAATTAAGACAATAAACTAAAATATATCACATTATAGGTGCATGCTGAATCCCAATTTGTGCGTTCTTTATTGCTATTCTCCATGATAAATTGGGTGCTTTAGGATGGTTTCTTTGGGGAACCATGCAATAAATTTAATTTCCAATTTTTCCTAAAGAAGCTATATCACTGAAACATGATGTTTTATTCATCTTGAAAACAGAAATCAAAAGTAAGAAAAGCAGAAACATTGGGGATGAATATTTCTGTATAATTGTGGAATTGTAATCTTTTTTCTAGGGTTTAGTCTTGCCTAAACTAAATGACAGTTTAAAGGTACTTTTAATATAGCTATTTACTGTGATTTTATGTAGAGACAGAAATGGTTATATAGAAACAGGAATTAGGGAGCAAAACTTAAAGGGTCGATAAGAGTAAAACTAATACCCCAGCAGTAAGTCAATGCCGTGTGACCTGAAGTAACTCGCTGAGACAGAAGTGACGGTGTGCTGAGCCAGCCCCAGGCTTCCGCTTACCCACAAGGCCGTGCTCTGCATCATGAGAACACGTCTATCAGCCGCTGAGCTAAGGTGGCTGAGAGCCCACAAAGCCCACCTCCCGAGGTCCCTGAAACAGCACTGGAATCTTAAAGGAGTTGCCCTTGCTGACTTTCAGAACAGTGGACAAGAAAAATAACTGTTTTTTTCCTTTATGCCATGGAAATATTTTAGTTTGTTTGCTATGCAGTGTATGGCTATAAGAGTTGACTATTACAATCCATTAAAAAAAACCCAAAATACATCTAAAAGGCAAAGGAATGAACAATCAAAATTCTATTGAGTCAGGTGTGGTGGCACATGCCTGTAATCCTAGCACTTGGGAAGCTGAGGCAGGAGAATTGCCTCGAATTCGAGGCCAACCTGGTCACATAGTGAGTTCAAGGCCAGCCTGAACTACATAGCGAGACCCTATCTCAATAAACAAAACAAAACAAAAGCTATATGGAGATTCTTTCTCAGTGCAATCAGAACGGCTATCATGAAGAGTATTTAAAAAACACTGGAAAGGATGTGGAGAAAGGAACTGTATTAGTTATTTTTCTAGAGTTAGTAGTTTGTAAGAGAGCAGATTTAATACAGGACAAGTACAAGTTATAACATTCACACACAAGCCAAATGCAGCAAAAGTGCAGAATGTCTGTCTATGCCCTGCAGACCTGAAAGATCCAATCAAGGGCCGGGAGCCCACGGCGCTGTCCCGTATACATCTGTCTGCACTAAAAGGCTGAAGCGGAACCAGGATACAATGCTTGCAGTGCAGATGCAGACCAGAGTGCGCCTAAAGTGAACAGCAGAACAGCAGCCATCCCTGATGTTTTAGTTACTTTTCTCTCGTTTCTGGGACAGAATACTTGACACCCAAAGTTAGGGGAAGAAAGGTTTATTAGCTCACAGTTTGTAGAGGTCCACAATCAGCTGGGTCCGAGGCAGGGCGGCATGGCAGACCGGCAGCAAAGTAAAGTGAAGAATGCAAGAAATGTAGGCAAGGCAATCCAATCAAGCAAGCAGCAAATTAGCTTCTTCCTGTATCTTATATTTTATCTAGGCTACCTGTCTTTAAGGCGGGCAGCACTCCCACCCTTAATCCTAATACCCTTAATTTTAGTTTCACATCCTTGATCCCAGCAGAACCATGCCAAACCGATCAATGGATTCATTTAGTAACCACACACTCTAGATTCAGCTATCTCTTACCACATGAGGCTTTGAGGGGACATCTAGACACAAACCATAACACTTGACGACAGCAAGATCCCAAGCTCCTTCTACAACGAGAGCGGCCGAGGTCCCTTTGGGAGAACCAGTCACAACAGTTTCTTCTCCGAGTTCCCTTCGGGGAAACAGCCGACTGCTATCTTCTACTCCCATTCTCCTTTATACCGTGTTGGTAATAACCTGCAGGTGGATTTTCTACACCCAGAACCACACCAACTCAGTTCAGCTGGGTGTTCCTGCTAATTTGACCGTATCAGTCAACCACAGGAACTCTTTTACACTGTTGTTGGGAATGTAAATTAATACAGTCATTATGGAAATCAGTATGAAGTTTCCTCAAAAAACTGAGATTAGAGCTACCATTTGATCAAAACATACCCTTGGTGTGTTCCTCAAAGAATTAAAGTTAGTGTGCCGTAGAGATACCTGCATACACATGTTTATTGCAGTGCAATTCGCAAGAGCCAAGTTATGGAAACAGCCTAGCTGCCCTTCAACAGATGATGGATAAAGAAAACAGATGAAGGGTAAAATATGTATGTAGTATTCAGCCATATTTCATAATGAACACAGTCATGTCATTTGCAGGAAAATGGGTGGAACTAGAGATGAAAGTACAAGGGAGACAGAAAAGAGGAAGGAGGAAGGAAGGGCAAAGGAGGTAATGGGAGTGGGAAAAGATCAAAATACGTTCTACGCCAAGCCAAAACCCACTATGCTGTATAACTAAGTATAACTAACATGCATTAATAGCATAAAAACAAAACAAAAAAATGTTCTCAAGTATTCTGTGTGCCATCATAAGTGAATGGTCCTCCACATTAATAAGGAGAAATCGAACAGTACTACTAATGCATTTTGAGCCATTTATTTTAAGAGGAAATGAAACCTGTATGGTATGCATACAAACCGTTATGTTCTTCCTTTGTGAAACTCTTTGGGCAAACCATTTATTGGTATCAAAATGTCCCTCTTGTCTGTTCAGTCTGATTCTGATATAAATGGTAAATGATAGTAGGCACGAATGTCACTTAACATTTAGCTCACTTCTGAAAGTTGCCATAGATGAGGTGGATTGCAGCTGTTCCAGTCATGTGTCTACGTTTTAATCTAACATGTCTCCCTGAGATTGGGCTGAAATCTTCATAAAACTCTAGGGAATGATAACCCGTGGGAAATGGAACATGTCAAGGTGCTGCAAAATCGTTAGCACTTTGCTTAAGGACCAAAGTGCTCCTTGTACCCAGGGGCTTTCCACCAGGCCAGCTGCAGGTCACTGAGAATGCGCAAGTGGGCACCAGCAGTACCAGAAACATCTACTCTGCTTTCTCAGTGACATTCTAGCCTCAAAGAACATTGCTAAATGAATGTGAGACTGTTGTAATCCAAAAGAATACCTACAGTCGGTTTCACTGTACCTGCCATAGCTACAGGGTGACTTAGATCCAGCTCTGAATCTGGCATTTTTCCATTTATTGGGAAGTTATATGGTACTACTTAAAATGTATGAATGTCATTTCCCTTTACCGTAGAGTGAGAGGCAGGGTTACTAAGAAGTTTAAATGAGGCAATGTATGTAAAGTGCATATCATATTGTGATATAAGACATATTAAGGCTCAATATTATGTGATGCCTTTGAATTTGGTGAAATTAAAGAAACATGAGTGGCTAAACTACAAAACTTCTCCTGTTCCCACAAATAATATTCACTAGTTAAATAATTCTGCTCATCATGGGAGCAGGCACAGTCCTGCATAGTAGGCTTCAGCTCTCTACTAGCTTACAGAATTAATCAAAAAAGCCATGTACCAGGAGGCCCTCATTCTCTTGGTTCCACCAACCCCTTCTGTGTAGCTCTGCACGGTGCCTGAAGCTCTTTTCCCCTGGGAGGTGACTAGTACTGGTTGTCAACATCCACTACACATGTTGTGTGTTTGGCATTTCCATAACACTAAGAATGTGGTGAAGAGGGGATGATGAAAATGAATAACTGACACATCACAAATAACACATAGTAAATGATGTTACAATTTTAAAGAAACATCCTAACTCTAAAGAAAAATCTTAATCCACTGTTCTTCAGTCTCCCAAAATCCCTTTTAAAGTTGTTTTCTCCAAAGCACAGCGATGGGCGGCTGCTGTCTTTGATTACTTAAGACTACGATAGCATTTGGATACCGGGTCTAAGGGAGATAAAGAGTCCTGCTTGGCATGGCCAACAAAGTAAATACAAAATACAAATTACAAAATGTCAGGCCCAATAGTAATCATAATTATCTCTTGAGATCTCTAAGATCTTTCACCCCACCGTGATCTCATGCCCCCCCCACCCCTGCCAAGGATATATCAGCGTTACTGGCAGTGTCTCAGCAGCCAGAAAGCTTCCTGGCCTGTGAGCCTAGATATATACCCTTGAATGGATGAGGAGAATCTTGGGTTCAAGGAGGATCTCTAGGGTCGGAGATGGAGAGAGAGCCTTGATGGATAGATGGTCAGTCCTACTTCCCAAGGAACAACCTTCCTGACGGTTCAACCTGCTACTCCAAGGCAGACATCACGACTGTTCTCTTCATTCAGTATGATGCCTCTTATTTGGGGGACTCTCACTGAACACATGTTACATGAATGTGGGTTAAACGAATTTATTGAATAAATTTATTATGCACCTAGCACAATAAGGGTATAAAACTTATGAAACTAGGCTCCAAATTTAAGGAAATTATGATCTTTTTGAAGAGAAAAGAACTAAAACACGAGGAGCAAAGGGGACTTACAATGTGTAAGAAGAGTTGTCGGTGGCTCCCTGAAGAATGTGAAGAATTAAGCTGAGTCTGAATAGATCTGGAAAGAGAATGAGAACCAAACAAGGAGTCAGCTTGGAGTGGCAGCAGGTCAATTTATGCATTGCCACTGGAGAATATTTTAAGTGTTTCTTTCCCTCGTTTCAAGAAGAAACAATAATGTGGATAAATAGACATGTATGGTCCTACAGGAAACGCTTTTGAATCTTTCAAATAAATTGCTTTCTATACATCATACTTACAGCATGCAAATTAAATCAAAGGAAAGAGACAGCATATTTGTCCCATTTAGAGCTCTTCTGAAAAGTAACATCATCAATTTTGAATGTTTGCATATCCAGTGTGATGCTAAAATATTACTGATACAATGTAAATGGATTCCTAACTCACAACTAAAATATAAACTCATGAAAAGTGCCAGCTTTCCCCAGATGCTTTTGTTCATTATGTCTGAAATAAAGAGAAAGCCATAGTTCAATGAAGACTTGGCAAAGCAATGTTGAGGTGACAAATATCTGAGACATGGAAGCTGAAGTGTGACATAAAATACAATTGCTAAAGGAAAATAATGGCACTTTTCAAACTTAAAAAAAATCCCAGTACTGAAATAAAAAACCAAGAGTCATGCTTTTAGGAAAAGACAAGAAACCATTTCTTTCTTTTCTATGGTAGGGGTGTGGTTCTATGACAAAATATTGAATTGAGTTGAAATATAGTCTTAAAATGTTGGATTAATGGACAAAATCATGTTAGTGACATAGAAAGAGTTGCTGACCTTCAGAATAAAACAAATTACTTCATTTTGATAAATTATCCAGACTCAATTGTGAGTAAGAAACAATGAATGACATTTTTAAATGCCCTGATAGTTTTTTTTATTTTTTTTTATTTTTACCAAGAACATGTATTGGTACATTGTACACATAATGATCATAATCAACATGGTTATTTTGTACCTGTACATGATACATCTTGGTTTTCCCCCCTCTTCCCTCCCTTCCCCTCCCTTCCATTCACCCACCCCTCCCTGTTTGAAACAAGTGTAGTTACACTTTTCCATTTTTTCCCCTTTCGTCTTACTTTTCTTTTAACCTTCTTCTTTATCCCCCTTTTCCCTATCTAGTTCTCTCTTTTGAATACTATCTCTCTCTTTTTTTAAACATAATATCTATTCTACCCCTTTGTCCTTAGAACATACTATTAAGTGAAATAAATCAGACACTTATTAGTACACATCGAATTGTTTCTCTGATATGAGAAACCATAAGTGTAAATAAGGACAAAGGGGACCTGATAGTTTTTTAAATGTTTATGGCTAAAGTAATAGCTTCTGAGTATCAATTTTTCAAAGAAAGAAAGAGAGCGTGACACAGAGAGAGAGAGAGAGAGACAGAGACAGAGACAGAGACAGAGAGACAGAAACAGAGAGGAGAGAGAGTTTCCTTGTTGTTATTTTGGAGCACAGACTTCATTTCTAGACCAAGTGGACAACGTTATCAGTTTCAAGCTGATTATTTTCTCTCAATATCTCACACCACCCTGCCAATAAACCTGAAATGCATAATGCTTTGCCTTAGTTAGAAACTCACAACAACATTGTATGACGTTGATCAGTCTTTTTCAGGATTAAGGAAGTGCGATTTGCATTTAAGAGTTGTCATGGTAATGTGAAATACTTTTGGATTAACTCAAGCAGAGTGGTAGATATTTTCTTAGTCATGATAAAACCACACTACTAGTTCATGAGAAAGTCAAATTTAGATTAATAGAGGACTATCTTTTATCAAGCTGTTCAGACTTGAAAATTTAACAAATAAACCTCATGGTATTGGGATGTGTTTTAATTCAAATATTCCTGGAAAGAAGCATCCACTGCTTACAGTAGAGCCTCTTTCTCATTCTTCCCCTCTCCACTTCCCCATTTCTGCACCCTGAGTGCGTGGGGACCAAGCTCGGACACTCACTCTCGCAATCACATTGGAGAAGTCTTAGACACTGAGATAAGCAATATCTACTAGGCAGAGGATAAAAAAAAATTGCCAACTAATGCTCCAAATTGTAAAATTCATAGGACACAAAAAGGGATGGATAGATTGAGATTTGATTATGTCCTTGGAAAAATCTGGTGATTCCTAAATGAAAAAGAACTGTGTAACAAGGACACTGAGTGAAAAAGAATTAAAGGGGAGAAAGCTTGAAAAAGTGGGAGGGCAGCAAGGACGTCCTTGGCTGGCCCTGCCTTTCGGAGGCTCACGCAGTACCAGTGCAACACTCAGAACTGGATACAGACCCTGGTGATGACCCTCTGCCTCCCACCTCGGTTTTCTACTCTTTTGGGTAATCTTTCAAGTAGCCTTAGTTAAGGAACTTTAAAGTCTCCTTTGGGATCCACTGAGTGGAGAAGGTATTTGTTCCCTAGAGAATTGAAGAAACATAAAAGTGGAGGTTTTTTTTTTTTTGAAATGGGAATGGGATCAAGAGTTGGAGAAGCATGAAGGTGGGGGAGAAGGAGGGACAAAAAAGAATTAAAATGTGTTATGTACATGTATAAACTCTCCATGGTAAATGTGATCATTATGTGCTGAAAAGTTATACTAATAAAACTACATAATTAATAATAAGGAATTCATCCCCTTCCTGGTCATCGATGGGTATACATAGCAAACCACTACCTGAGGCCAGATACACAGTTGCCAACACAGGAAGGTTGGTACCCTCCAAACTATGAACTCCTTCTCCTAAGGAGCCAACCTATGAGGAGAAAATAAAATGTTAGAGGGACATGGGGAGAATGTGTTTAGTTATTATGATTGAGTTATGTTTGAAAGTTACAGGACTATATTGTATGAAAAGTAAAAGTAGAGAAAAATCAACCTGAGCCTGATGCTCAATAGACAGAAAATCTTGACCAAACAGCCAATGGCTTACATCAATTCCCATGGGCAGAGGGTCCCAGGCAACTGCACCAGCCACTAGGCGGGGGCCCACATGTGGGTGCTCAACTCATTTCAAATATGCCAAAGCCTCTGCAGCAATATCTCTTTCAGTACAAAACCAAAGGAAATTTGGCAGGGAATGGAGATGGGTAAGAGGGAGAATGGGAGCAGTGGCTGGGGCTAATGATGTGAGCCTTGAGACTGTTCGAGTCTAGTCCAGTGTATCTATCTTGGCCAGGCAATAGAATCTTTTGGGGGAACTTTAGGAGTCCTAATGCCTAATTAATTTAGTATTCTGATAAGTAGAATCCAGAATAAATAACATTTTAAACTCCCCAGACAACTACAACGTGTGGCCAAGATTCAAGTATGCAAGAATCACTACACGAGTCCATTTTTATGTTAGGCAGGTACCAGGAGGCACAGATTCAAGTCTGCACCTACTGGAGGTTTTGGGCAGGCAAAACTACTATCATGCAGATCTACAGAAGATACACTATTTGTTGCAATATTTCCCAAACTTAGCTGCACATAATAATCCCATGGGAAACTTTCATATACACACACACACACACACACACACACACACACACACACACACAGAGCACAGATCATCACAGGCCAGATGGAGTCAATCAGAACTTTATCAAGGTGCTTTCGGTTTCTTGGGTTATTCCAAGTTCCATTTCTATAGCTCGAGTGCTTCTCATATTTCAGTGTGCAGAGGAACCACCTGTGGATGCTGAATAAACTGCAGCCCCGGCTTCAGTGAGTCTGGGGTAGGGTCCAAGCTTCCATATTTCTAACAGTGCCCCAGGTACTGTCAGTGCTGTGATTTAACATGCCATATTTCCAATGGCAAAGGTTTAGTCTATTTTCTTGTCAGAAATCCATCAGAGGATGTTAACACAAGTCAGCAACTGCTTTGTGAGTTTGGAGATGCCTCTGTGCTCTTGCCAATGATAAGAGAAAAGAAATATCAAACAACAACAAGGTATACGTGCTCCTTCTTGAAACCCTATTTTTCTTCCAAACCAGGTCTCTTAGAGGGTAAGATGTGCTCTCAGTCTTGTGGTCTGTGGGCCCTGCTTTCATCAGTTATGCTATGGGCAGGAGAGCAGTCCCTCTATTCAGTGGTACTACAGACTTGGAGAAGCCAGCTGGAAAGTCATTGTCCACTACATGTGCTCTATATTTTCATGAGGAAAATGAAGAGGAAGGGCAGGATTCTCAAGAGTAGAGATGTGGGTAGTAAAGAGAAAATTACGATTCACATTTCTCTGGTAGCTAGCAAGTAGCTAGTCCATGAATGTCTAGCCAATGACAACCGCTGGAGGATTTGTTTCTGAAAGACATGCAGTGTATTAGACTTACCCAAAATGATGAATTCTAATATAAATAAATGCCTTGCTCTAGACAACGGGCCCAGTATATCAAACACATAACTGATTATTTACAGAATGGGAATATCTGACATAATGGAGATAATGAATATGAAAGATGTGCATACTTTAGTTAAAGGAAAGGGTAAATTAAATCAGTGGAGTAATATTGCTGCCATTTATAATTTAAATTATTTGAAAAACCTCCGCTAAATTAATGCTAGACAGTACACAAACAGAAGATGAGATCTCTGGCCTTAATAATTTATAATCTACTACTGTGAGGAAGTCATAGTTATTGTAATCATCTAGAGAATAGAGTACAAATTTGGGAACCAAAGCCATATTTACCCACCATTTCTTCACTGATCAATTTTTATTTGTAACATTTTCGACATTGGGATAAACAACATAGGAGGAACATAGACAAAACACACATCATTAGAAAGTTACTGTAGAAAGAGCAAGTCCACTGATGTGATCAAATTTGAAAAAGAAGGGGACCAGGGGGAAGCTTTGTTATGGTTTTCAAATGTGAGAAGAGTGATTATTCAGAAGTGGATTGGAGTTTATTTTGAAAATCTCTGGAAAAACACGTCAGCAGCAATGATTGACTGGAGGAAACTCTAGATCAGAGAAGTCCTGCCTAAAGAAGAATGCATGGCTCAGAAAAGCTCACACCACACACTTGTTTAGTGCCAGGCTGCCTGGCGAGGGCTGCCCTTAGGAGGAACCAGGTGACACTTCTGGTGAGGGTGGACGGCAGATCACACACTGAGGACAGGAAAGGGCACAGGATGATGCTCAGAATTTTCACCTCTTAAAACATATAACTACATCTCATGCTACAAGGCTACTGTCTTACTGATGGCAAATATGAACAATTTTAAGGTGTCCACACAGATATAAAAGAAGGCAGGGTCTAAATGTGCTCAAAGTCCCAACCACAGACTGGGGTACAATTGACAGGAGTCATCATGAACTTTAAAAGCAAAATGTCCCAGGAGAGAGTTGGAGCAACTGAGAGGAGCAGGCTATAGTCAAGATGAAAGAAAGGAAAGAAAAAAAAAAGGAAAAGAAAGGAAAGGAAAGAAAGAAAAGATTGAAGCAGACAATGAGAGCTGGAAAAATAAAATACAAGAGGATAAATGTAGCCTTGGAAACACGACAAGTCCCCAGTGGGTCAGTATCCTGGAAGATGAGTGTACAAAGGAGATGGACGTAGGTACGTAGGTGTACATAGATAAATCTTTTGGATCAGACTGTAGAAAATCTTTAGATTTTAGACGCATCTTTGTATGGTATCAAGTATGTGATCAAAGACAGCTGATGGTTCTGGAAAAATCAGGCACATCTCTTTGGCCTAGAAAACACAACTTTCAAGTGGAGCTTATGTTCACGAACAGCTCACTAAGGTGAACAGCTTAGTTCTCTTGCTCTCCCTCCAGCCAAATGCTATTGGCATAAACAATCCGTCAGTCATCCCCTCACAGTTAATCACAGCCTTGATAAATTGCAATTAGGGATGAAATCCTCCTCCCACCCATGTGCTCCAGACTACACAATAGATGATGCAAAGTGATCGAACAAGGAGTATCAAGTTTCCTCATATTTCTAAACTGTCTTGCCTTATAAATAGCATCTCTGCTAACCCAAAAAGAAAGGGTTTTAAATTTTAACATCCTTTCCATCATTTTCATACTTCACTCATTCTGTATCAGGCGATGGTGTCCCATTTCCTACTGATATTTCATTTTGTTCTATTTCTCATTATTATTACATGTGGGTCTTGAGTGATACTAAGAACCATTTGTAAAAAGTTACTGTCTTTGAAACTGTTGTAAAACAACTCTAGATACAATCCCACATCCTTCAGAATTAATTATAAAACCCTCATCTGTTCCACCTTTATTCATTCCTAATAAAACCCAGTTTTGAGCCTAAGTCATTGAATTATTTATTATCTTTAAATCACCAGTCAACAAGGTTACTTGAACATTCTAGACTTTGGGCTTAAATATTAAATATAATTTTTGAGAAAGTCAGAATAAAAGAAGAAACTGTTCCTTGGTTTAGCGAATTAATATGGATAATCTTGCTGCAAATCCTCCTGATAGTGGCACATTTGCAAAGAAAGCCTCGCTCAGCATAAAGGAGACCTTTCTGCTATGTGTTTCAGTCCTTAATTCTCAATAAGCAGGTCTCTTAAAAACAAGATCTCTGCCTAGCATTCTAGATGATTTAAAGTCCTTTTATCTTAAGATTTGCTGCAATAAAAAGTAAGAGCAAGGAACAATAATGTGTACCTAGAAGTAGGAAAATCGTCTTACCCCTATCATTGCATATCTTATCCAATTACTCCTTTTATTTGTGCTTATACTTAATTTTTCTTTCTATTTCTGACTGCCATTTTTGCTCTTTCAGTTCTTTCTTCCTTCTCTCTTATTAATGCACTGTGCAGAGCTACAGCACCGCAGAATATATTCCATAGAAAGTTGCCAAAGAAGTACGTTTCCTCGGGAGATAGTTTCTTCCTCAACTTTCAAAGAGGCAGTTTCTTTGTCATCCAGCCCTGTCTCCTCTGCAAGGGAATACGGTGTTTGGCTTGCAGGATGCGTCAAGACTTCTCAGCTTCTTCGGAACTGGAGATGAGAGAAGAATAGAAACTTGTGACTGGCAGGAAGTTTTCTATTTTTATCTGCAAAGTTTCCAGTCGGCAGTTCTTTTGGTAGGTGATTTTTATCACTTTAAAAGTTGAAGAGAGACAAAGATTGATCCATTTCCTTTCTAAATAAAAAAGAACAGCTTTTATGATAATCCTATAGAAATAATATTCTCTGAAGGACAAGCTGTTTTTTTTTTTTCCTGAGATTTTGGGAATTCTACAGCACTCCTCAGAGAGAATTACCTGGTATCCAAAGAGAGAGAGTGTTATAATTACTTTGGAGGTCCTTCATCCAGGAAAACAACAGCCTTCTAGGAAGAGCCATCCCAACGGGATCTCGCATCTGTGACCAACATGTCCGTGATCGGCAGCGCAACTCAGGCCCAGGTGCAGCCTGCTGCTCATCTTTCATGCAATCTAGGAAGGATCCCTTCTGGTCAAACAAATATGCTAACTGGCTTGTCCAAAATCCTGTACATTGTTTCTACACCAGTACCCACCCCACTGTTTTGTAGATATTATTATTGTCTCTCTTTTTTAAAATAGCTGCTCACTATTTGAAGTCCACACTGTGTTGTATGAAGTGTTTTGAAAATATGGTGCATGTTTAAATAAAATTACCTATTATGGTGGAAGGCAAAGTTCCATAAATCTCCTGGAACATGCACTCCTTACTTCGAACACACTTGTCCCATCATGCTTGCCACCTGCTGAAGCGGTTCTGGAAGTCCACTTTCATGAGTGTCCTCAGCTGTGCTGTCATGGCTGTCTCCATGTCTTGAATCCATCTTAGTCCACGCATTAAAGGTAATCCACGGTTACTTTTCATGGTTATCTTGACTTTAGGGAAGAAGCAGAAGTCAGTCAGTGCCAGATCTAGTGAATAAGATGAATGCGGACACATTATAATATTTTTATAAGACTATCTTTCTGTTGAGTGGCAATGGAAAGCAGCATTCACTGTATTTTTGGCCACTCTCAAAGAGGACTTCCAGTACTGCTTTAGAAAGTGGTGAGAATGACAAGGTAAGTGTGTTTAAAGCGAGGTACAGTGTTTTGAGGGGGAATAATGACAGTGTGTCTTTTATTGCGGTAACTATTTTAAAAATTTAAACATTCACTGAATTTTTCTATCAGCCCTTGTATTTATCTTTGTTGATTTATAACTGGAACGTAGGAGACACAGGTAATAGACATTTTTTAACGTGACAAGTAAGAGAAAGTACCACTCAAATTACTTTAAATTGTAAGGAAAGTCTGGATAATATTGAGGTAAGGCTAGCTACAGGTGAAGCATGATCCAGAAGTAAGAAAAGTGTCTTTAAGTGTCTGATTTCTTTTTGTCTTCTCACTCAGCCTGCCATGATGTCAACTTGAGTTCTAACTGACAGCAACTCTGGACCACTTACCCTAACATATAGCATTCTGGAAAAGTGAGTTTATCTTTCAAGAGAAAGAAAAAGCACCTATATTCAGAAGTACCTATCCCGGAGCCAGTAACTACAGACAATGGATGGAGTATGCTATGGAGCCAATCAGCAGCTTCCCCCTAGATCTTGGTAAGATCAAACCTTTTCGACTACATTTCCCAGAAGATGAAAAGGGTAGATTTCAAAAGAAAAGAAAAAAAAAAAAAAAAGAAAAGAGAAGAAAGAAATTAACTATGGTAGACAAACGGGATAATATATGCTTTGAGAAAGATTTTTAAAATAACATTTATGGGGTACCTGATTAATACTTGCTGAACAAGTAAATTAAAATTTTTCAAGTTAACAAAATTCTTATCAAAGTATTGCTATATATATATATAACTAAAATGAATTTGAAAATTATTAAAGTGATGTTTATTTAAATACAATTGAAGTCCTCATGGTCAGCAGTGTGAGAGGTTATGTCTTCCATGTATAAAAACAGAATGTTTTCTGTTTGAATTTTGTGCTTACTTGAATTCTATTTAAACATACTAGTTTCTATGAGCTCATAAAATAAAGAAGACTAGGAAAAAATGTGCAAAAAGTACCCAACGGTGTGTGTAACAAGAAACCAAACTAAAGTGTTTACTAGTCATCTTCGATTCCAAATCATACAAAAATTATTCAATAGCCAATGAATTTCTTCCCCAGGCCCACCACCTGTGATAGCAGAGGAAAGGTGATCAGTTCCTCTGAATCACACGACTGGAAGAAGGATTAACAGCATCTCAGTGTCCCGCCACAATTACTTTCATATGTGCACTTAAGGCCTGAAAGGTCTCTAACAGTGGACAAAGATATTCCAAACATATGAGGCTTATAAGACAATCATCTTTGAGGAAAAGACTAGAAAACATCTTCTCCCCAGCAGGTCCCTCCATAGCCAAATACATCCCCGAGTGACTGAGAGAATCGGCCAGGCAGTTGTGTTATGTGGCCCAGTGAAAGGAGGCTTGTAAAGGATGAAGCTGCTGCTCAAGCCATCTAGAGATGTTGTCTCCTTCTCTCCTCCTGAATTCCTACAGATACTATGAAACTCTACCCTCATCCATTCTTACATCCCCAGTGTTAACCCACAGACTGGCTCAAACTAGGCTTTTGATAAGTGTTTAACATAATTAATAAATATTTGTTAAAGAAAGACTGGTTGGGACCTATTGTATTGTGCTGGAATGAAATACATGCTACCCAAAGTCATACAAACTCTAGTGTCCCTGAGGCAGTGACACTAGCCATGGTGATCAAAGACTCACAGCAAGAGCAACTCTTTGGAGAGGCAACACACAAAGCAACTCCAAAAGCAACTCCCAAAGCTATTTTAGTGGAATTCCTGTCACCTTACAAAATCTCAGTCTTGACACAGTCTACATAGGTGGGGGACATTCTCCAATATACGAAAATAGAGCAGTCACTTTCAAGGGGCTTCAAAAAGCACAAATGTACTTGAATTTTAAATTGTATAAAGCATTTTAAGTGTTTAAGATATTGAGAAAATCTTATATGCAAGGTTGTGGGTGATAAGTCAGTCCTGAAAGCGTTAAAGCTTTCACATCATATACACAGGAAAAAATACAACCACCACAAATAACACAGAAACAAAAATGTAAGCGAAGATGGTTGTTGGAAATAACCTGCCTACATTGAGTTTATCAACATTTATCATACATGTCAAGCATGTCAAGGTACTTTGTAAGTCGGCTAACAAAAAGGAGAGTAGAAATATATACTTAACTGATCTCACTTTAAAAAGATTTCAGATAAGTAATTATAAATTCAAGTGGCAACAAGAGGAGGGATGAAGTACTCATTCTTTAGCTTTATATCCTTCATTCATTCTTTTATTCATTTTACTGTCTTTCACTTCAAAAATGATTTAAACAAGTTGAAAACATTTCCACAATGCAGAAAGGTAATGTTTAGTTGCTTAATAATTTCCTGTGGGAGTAAATTACTGCAAAGAAATTACTGAAATAACTATCACTTAAGATGATCTTTTCTGAGGATAGCCAGGGGGAAAGCTCTGTAACATGGTACATCTGTGTTAGGTGGTAAAATGTAGCTACTTATTAAAAAGGTAATTCCTTTGGTTTTCTATTTGAGGTTCCATCTTGTCACTTACAGCCTAGAAGCACCCTGTCACCAGAGGTGTAGATCCTTTAGTCTCCTGGGACAAGAAGCCCATCAGTGACAAGATGGTAGATAGAATGGAGGGGAAAGGAAGGTCAAGTGCTCACCAGAAAGAGTCATAAGTCAAAGTGTGAAATGGGCCCCCATTCTTCTGTGAGCTGACAAAACTCTAATAAACATAAGCTATACTTCTCTAGGAAACCATTGTTAATTATGATATGTCAACTTGACTTAAATAAAAACCAACAGGTATGTAGCTTGGGCAAAATGAAAAGGGAAAGTAGGAAGTCTTTTCTCTTCTTCTTTGAAGGAGCTCAGGCTTTGCCATTGGATTTCGGCATTTATC
The DNA here is from genome assembly GCA_004026905.1 of Hystrix cristata. NCBI lineage: Eukaryota > Metazoa > Chordata > Mammalia > Rodentia > Hystricidae > Hystrix > Hystrix cristata. Next base: position 61,709 of record PVJO010004445.1, on the reverse strand, counting down.
TCTGTTCTTCAGGCTTCCAGTACAGACACTTTAGCCTTCCAACACAGACTCTTCAGCTTTCCTGTACAGATTTGCTCCAGCCCCTGCAGTGAGCTCCAGGCCTTCGGTCTCCAACCAGGTCTTCTGGCCCTCCAGCACACAGACAGTCATTTTTGCATTCTTCCATCCTGATTCCACAGGTGGCTATTATGAGCCTATCTTGTAAATCTTGTGTATATTAAATACGTTCCTCTAGTGAACTCCAACTGATACAACCATTAAGATGGAAAGAAGGTAGAGTTGAGTAAAAAGTTAGAATTAGGTAGTGTCTAAACTCCACATCTCACAAACACAGGATCAAAGTAGAAGATGCCCTGAGGAATTACGACTGGGAATTTTCAAGCATTTCACAGAGAGGCAGGTTTTTCGAAATCTCTATTTAATGAAGGGGCTAAGTGACTTCTGGGTTCTGTATGTTTTACAGAGCCAAGAGAAAGCCACTGTTCTCCTTCTCCCTCCTCCCTACCTGCCCCACTCTGAACAAGGTTGGCGTCACCAATCCGAAAGATTACTATGTGAACAAATTCTTCAGTCTTAGTTTATATATCAAAATCCTTGTCTCCGCTTTAAAAATAATTTACTTTTCTCTCTCAAGGAGTAAATTTTTAATTCTGTTAACTACATGCCTGTACCTGATAACTATTTCTCAATCCTAGCTGAAGGGCTCAGATTGAAAACACAGAATGTTCCATTGTTTATTTCATTCTCATTGAAGGAGATGGGCTACTGGCTGAGGTAATCAACAGAACTGGAGCCCCAGGGATGGACGATTCCAACATTCTACCGAAAGGTCCGCTTCTTTCAAACTAAAGACATGATTTAACCCTCGGGATTGCTTTTATCACCTAATGTGTAGCACCTGTCTATGGAGGATCAACCTTATTCCTCTAACATGAAACAGCTTCTAGATATTCATTACGAATGATACCATCAAGCATGCTGTATCCAGCTGGATTTCCCAAAGTCCAGGCTCAGCATACTATCAACTAAATAGCTTGATGAGGCAAGTGGAAGGTATAAGTCTGAGGGTCCACCAAGTGGTGATGACAGATCCTTGAGGAGATTGTTCTTTTCCATATGTTATTTATATTTATCATTTTTGATGGGCTATAGTAAGCAAATAAACAAGCATGCCTCCTGTCAGATCAACAGCAGCATTTGATTCTCATAGGAGTACAAACCCTACTGTGAATTGTGTATATGAAAGATCTATAGTGGGGACTCCTTAGGAGAATCTAATCCAAAAACCTCTTCCCTCTATCTGTAGAAAAATTACCTTCCAGGAAACTGGTCCATGTTGCCAAAAAGACAGGGGGCTGCTCACTTAGCATATCTGCTACCACTCACCTAGCATTTATTTATTGGTATTTAGCATTTCATAAGATAAAGCACAGGACCTGAAGTTAGGTTTAATTTCTAGACCCCGCCTAGCTCAGAGATTGTGAAGTCTTACTCCAGTGAATCAGATGAGAGAATTTGATGAAGTTAGTCCACAAATAAATTTTAATTACTGTGTGTACTGATTGATAGGATCTGTCTAGAGTAGCATGCTATAAAGATTCAGAAGGACGTCTTCAGGATCAAAAGGAGTTTAATTAGCAACAGCTACATGACCAAAGCAGGAGTCGCATTTCAGCACCAGACCCAGGAGTATTTTAGGAGTATACAGAGTGTCTTGTATTATTTACGAGGTCTTTATGTTACTCTTGACTCCTATGTCTCCAAATAACCTATGGCCCTTAGCACTATAACCTGAAAACAGTACCTGCTTTATTAAGGTATTTAAATGAATAAATACTCATTTATTGAATAAACACTCAAACTAAACTTAAAATTTGAAACTAGACATTTAAATTAAATCAAATTGATAGAAATATATAGATTTATTTTTCCAAAGCATATTTCTTTCAAGAATTGATTTTCACCTCACAACTTTCAGGTTTAAAATGCAGTTTTCTCTGGAACAAATTCCATATATCCAACATCACGATAAAAAGTTTTTCAATAAGATTTATAGCTGTCTGCATCATGAATTTTATAAGTGCTTGAGATATTTATTCTCTTTTCAATTTTGCATGCGTCATTTATTTTCAACTTTTTAAGTAACAGTTTTCTTGAGATACAGTTACATGGCGTAAATTTACCCAAGAGTGTAGAATTTGATGGTTTTTAAATATATTCATAGCTGTGAAACTGTCAGCACTGCGTGATTCCAGAAAGTCTTTGTCACCCTAAAAATAGACCACCTATCTATTAGCAGTTATCCCTCATTTTCCCAACCCCCTAACCCGAGGCAGCATCTATAATATTTTCTGTTTATATGGATAGATTTGCCTATTTTGGACATTTTATGTAAATAGAATCATATAATATGTGGTATTTGTTATCTGCTTTCTTTTACCTGATATAATGTTTTCAAAGTTTATTTCTTTGTAGCATGTATCAACATGTTCTTTTTAAGTGAGTGATAGTCTATTGTCTAGATATACCAAAATTTTGTTTATTCATTTATCAGAACAATCCTCATACAACTATGTAGAGGTTTTTGTACAGATGTTTGTTTTCAATTGTCTTGAATATATACAAGTCAGGGAAATTTTTTGTATAAGACGTCAATTCTAGTTAACTTTTTGAATAACTCTCATAAAATTCTACTTAACTTGTTGAAGAACTCCCATAAGAGATATTGCTGGATGTAAAAGTGTAAAAGTGTAAAAGAAATCACCCATATTTCAATTACATTGTTCTCAAATGATAAGTTCTACCTTATCTCTCTACTTTTAGAATCAGGGAGCGCTGATGTAATTGGTCAGTAGAGAGGACACTGAAGAGGAACTGAGTTTGAATTGTGAGCTGAATAAATGAGTAGAGAAGGGGAAAGCCTCATTATAACTAAGCCTGTTCCCCGCAAAATTTGGGATAATGATGCCACTTCCAGAAATAAGTAGGGGCAGGAATAATCAGCAAAGACAGGAATCATCTGTGAGCTCTCTTCAAGAAAATAAGTCCTGAGTCCAATGTGTGCAGCACAGGCAATTACCAACCTTTGGACAAGTTGTCAGCAATTCTTCCTCCATTTCTTGTTCTTTCTCCGTTTATTGGAACTTATGTTTTATATCCTACCTCACAGATATTTTTTCCTAAGAATCTTGGGGAAATATTCCTAATGAGGGTCAAAACATTTGGAGATGTTTGATCTGAAGCAGACTCTGGAATTTACTGGAACTTATGTCCTAGTCTGTAATAACATTGATGCCCAGGGATTCCTTCAGGAAACTTGAGAAAATAAACTGTCTAAGATGGTACCTGGTACACAGAAGATTCCAAGTGAACACTGTAAATGTTGCCTTCTCCCGTCACTATGATGCATATTAAAGTAGTCCAAAGAGTGCCAAGTTTACCCTTTAATAATAGGGATTTGGGGGGCTGGGGATTTAGCTCAGTGATTAGAGTGCTTGCCTTGCAAGCACAAGGGCCTGAGTTCGATCCCCAGCACCAAAAAAAAAAAAAAAAAAAAAAAAAAATAGGGATTTGGGGTTTAGTTTAGGGTTTTTTCTTCTTGCTTACTTTATTTTTCTTCTTTACTAGCTCTGTAAATGTGGACAAGTCAATCTAAGTCTTAGTTTCCATGCTCTGAAAGTGGAAATAACCATCCCTCTCTTCTCTAATAGCTGCTTACCTCTCAAGATTCTTCAAAGCGCCTGAAGGAAGTGCCTTATAAAGCTATGAATAATCTATGATGTATATAACACAAATTCTCTTTTTCTCCATTTCCTTGACAGGTTACATGTATGATTCATGTCCACAATGACAAGAGACTGATGGGAAGTAGGCTATACCTGGACTCCTAATGTCTGGAGTGCATTGACAGTTATCCTCACTCACTCCATGACACGCTATTTGAGAGCAAAGCTCTTCTCTTTTCCCCATTTCCGAGATTCTGTACTGAGGAAGCTATGGCAGTGCAATGAAATGAAGAGAGAATCTTCCAATATGGGGTGGTAGCAAGTCCCCAGATTTCGTAGATGTGATATGCAGTCATGGTGGGGCTGGCAGTGGTATGTGCTCAGAATCCATGTATTTTTAATCACTCATTTTCTATTTTCTATTCTGTGGCAAAAGCTCACAGAACCATATTATGTTCCTAGCTCCATAGTGAACACTCTGTTTTGTATGAGTTTATGCACTCTAAAAAGGAAAGTCAAATACTTATGGCATCCGTTGTAGATTGTCTGATTCAATACAGATGCTAGCTTATTTTCCTAGCTGTGGAGTCTGTCAAGCTAAAAATTACATGTTCAAACTCACACGAACCTAGAAACCCACAGTTTACCATACAAATACAAGGCTACCTGTCTCAGAAGGAAAGGGGACAAGTGTAGCAGAACCTGTGAGGATATCTGACTTGTGTCAGTCAGATGTCTGGCTACTTTGGGCAGTAGGGAACATTTTGAGATCCAGGCTCTGGTATCATCTTGTTGAGTGGTAGGTAGTATCACCAATAATGTTTATAATAGAGAGTTCTAAGGTATGGTGTGTTTCACTTGGCTGCATTTTTCGTTGCTGAGTAACAGCTAAGCCTGAACCCCTCTAAACAACTTAAAACAATCTCATATCTTTTGATTACTAGCCACAGATTGTATTGTTAGTGACTAAGGACCCTGACCTACAGCACCTACCAAGGCATCCTTGTGAGAATGAAAAATAATCACTAAATTCAAATTAAAGTTGGACAGGGCAAAAAGAAGTGTTATTTTTAAAAGTTCGTTCCATGTAATAATATTGCTAATATTACAAGGTTGAGAGTTAACTAGAATTCTCATTCCCATGGTTAGATTCAGCTGGTTCTAATTGTACATTTAGGTGTAGTCACAAATTGTTCTTTTTTGCAAAATCTATTTTTCCTCTTCAATATTTCCAACTTTTTCTTCTAGATCTATTTTTCACAAATTAATAATAGCCATTTCTTGCCAAAAGTTAATAAGGATATTTTAATTAGTGTTAGGAAAGTCTCTTAATTTGCAAACAGAAATATTTTTAAATTATGACTTGTAAAATTCACAGCGTTAAGCACATTTTGCCTGTTTTGGTGATGTTCTGCTGTGAGAATCTTAATTTTTTTTCATGTCCAAGACCTTGAGGCACTACATAGAAATCATAGCTTGTATCTTGGAAGAAATCTGAGAGGCAGAAACACATGTACTTTGTAGACAAAAGAGCCAGCCAAAGATCATCCGGCAATTGGCTGCTGCTTCATTCTTTTTAAAACTCACATTAGGGGGCTAGGGATTTAGCTCAGTGATTAGAGTGCTTGCCTTGCAAGCACAAGGCCCTGAGTTCGATCCCCGGCACCACAAAAAAAAAAAAAAAAAAAAAAAAAAAAAAAAAAAAAAACCTCACATTAATATTTATTTCCAAGAACTGGACATGTATCCTGTTTTCTCTGAGTTGAAGCTGTTTCATTTTTGTTTGAATTTTCCAGTCATTATTTCTTCTTTGTATCTTAATCGATTTGCTGGGGGACTGTTATCTAATAAAGAAAATCAATGATAATATACTTGCCTAACCAGAGTAATTCTTGTTATCTTCCCCTAATTAATTTATCTCTGGTGAGAATTTCTATATATTCACCACACACTGTTTCCCACTTATGGTTGACAGATGGGGTCCAAGATGACTACATCCTCATTCCCAGCATCCTTGAATATGTGACCTAACATAGAGAAAAGAAATCTGCAGAGGTGATTAAGTAAGAGTGTTGAGATCGGCAGATTTTCCTAGATTAGCTGGGTTGGCTGAATGCAATCATAATGGTCCCACTAAGAAGAAAGCAAGAGAGTGAGCTCAAAAGGCTATATAATGACAGAGCAGGAGAGGAAAGGAGAGGAGAGGAGAGACTGAAGATGTTACAATGCCAGCTTTGAGTTTGGAGGACCCATGAGTCAACAAACACAGGTGTCCTCACAACACTGGAAAAGACAAGGAAATGTATTCCCTGGTAGAACCTCAAGAAGGACTGCAGCCCTGACAGCACCTTGACTTTAAGACATCTGACCCCCTAAAATTGCACTGTTTTAATCTACTAAATTTGCAGTAGTTTGTTACAGAAGCAATGGTATACTAATACATTCCTCCTGGATATGTAGTTGGTCTACATTTTTCACCTTTGTTTTTAGCTAAATGTGGCCATGTGACTTAGTTCTGACCAAAGGAATACAACAGAAATCAAATGCAGCATTCCAGGCTGAGTCACACAGGATCGATCCTGTATGATTTGCTCCATTTGCTAGAGATCTAAAAAAGACGCCACAGAGGAAACTAAGACTCTCTGAGAAGGTAGACTCAGAATATGGAAGAACCCTTTCCCCGCAAATTTCCATATGCAAAGTAACCCACCAGAGAACCACACTGAACCAATACACAGGCAAAAAATAAAGTTTTACGGTATAAGCTGCTGAGATTTTAGGTGTTTGTTATGCAATAGTGATCTTACCTTGACTAATGTATCATTCAGTTACATATTAATAAAATGGCAAAGAAAGAGGTATATAAGATTTGTTCCCTAACAAAATTTAGTGTTTTTAGACTCTTTTTTTTTTTTGCCTACTTGGTGAAAAAATCTGAGAATTTTTTTTTTTTTTAACAACCACTGAAGTTAAAGTCTATCACTTCTGTGGTGGGAGTGCTGTAAAAAGAAAGTATGGAATGTTAGTAACTAGGTTAATAATAGATTAGTGACTCACCTGTAGAAGTAAAAATTAAGTACATGTATTAATCATACTATGTTAACTTTGTAACATATAACTTCAGAATATCAATGTTTGACACAATAAAACGCGTTGGTTATTTTCCCTTCTCCTGAAAAGTCATAAATGGAGTGAAGGTCTTTGGACAGCTCTCATGTTAAAGGCTAAATTAAGGAAACACTTCTATCAAGTAGCTCCAAGGTTTCTTGGACATCATCCAGTCAAGTGAAGAAGGTTAAAGGAAGATGTACAGGTACGCTTCACCAGCTGGAATCAAAGTTTGCATACACATTTCCATTCACATGCCACTAGCTAGAGGGACCAAAGGGCATGCTCTAGGTGTGAAGAAGCTGGGAAATGTAGTTTATTGGTAGATATTTATGTCCCATCAGTTACTGTGGAAGGGGAGCATACAGTGTGGATGGTCACTGAGTCATCTCTGCCAGTGATCGGTAGGCAAGTACTCCATAAGAATTTTATTACTGAATCTCCTTGACATAATTTTTTTCTAATTTATAGTTAAGGAAAACAAGTTTCAAAAAGACTGACTAAAAATGCTATGCAGATGATACTTTATAGCAAAGTCAAGTTTCTATAAAATTTTCACACTTATACTCTAAAAATTCCTATGGTACAGCATAGCAAAACCCAAGATTGCAAGAAATAGACAAACAATGAAGCACAAAAGAGGTTAGCAACTAACCACTTGTAGCACAGATAGGTGTTCACCTTTAGAAAGGGCCATTTAAGGATTTCTAGGAAACAGGAATGACTGAACATGAGTACCCAAACATCTTGTCTGTAGAAGTGGGGAATGCTACTTCCTCCACTTCACTACCACCAATCTCTTCCTAATTGGATAGCTCAATATTGGAGAACTTCTGTCTGTAATTTAACCTCACCCAGACTTGTATATTGTCTGTATTCTTCACAGAAGTTTAAAACATGAAGAAGTTCTAATGCTCAAAAATCAAAATCTATCCAGGTCTAAGCACTTCTTTAGCATATTGTTTCCACTTCCATCTGCTCACAGAAGGATTGGAAGGTCACATGATTTCCTGCAGGATTTTCCCTTTACTGTTTCTCTGGTAGAGAAGCCAAAGGATACTGGATGTTAGTTTTGGTGGTTAATACTGAGTAATTAGCTTGACTCCTATCTTTTTGTCCAAAAAATTGATGCTGTTCTGCACAGAGAAAATATTTTGATATAAGTTCTATTGTTAGGAAAGATAATGATGAGAATGAGGATGAGGATGATGGAATTTAGAGGAGAATAACTCTTCTGATTTCATAGAGCACAAGAAGCAATAACAAAACTTAGTTCTGTGGTTAAGTTCAGGAGTTGGTTATGTGATGAATTCTGCATTGCTGAGTGTTCAGCTGCAGAGTAAAACTGTGTCAGTCATTTTGCATTTCTGGGACAAAATACTGAACATCTCCAACTTAAAGGAAAAGAGGCTTATTTTGTCTCACAGTTTCAGTGGGTTGAGCTCATTATTGCCTGGCTCAAAGGCGGAAACCACATGGCAAAACAGCAAGACAGAGCAAAGATCCTTGCCACATAATGGCCAGGAAGCGGAGAGAGAAAGGAGGAGCTGGGGTTGAGAATACTCCCTTCCAATTCGTGCCTGCATTGACTCTCCCCTTCTGACCAGGCCCAAGCTCCAAATACGAGATTTGTAAGGACATTTTAGATCTAAACCATAACATTCTTCCCTTGATCCTATAAAAAGCTGGCGTCCATCTCACTATACAAAATGTGCTTAGTCCACCTCTAAAAGTCACCAAAGTCTTAACAGTTCCAGCATGCTAAGGAGTCCCATTCCCAAGTCTTTTCTGAGCTAAGGCAAACTCTTGCGAGCCACTGTAAAACTAAAAAAAACTAAATATGTCCAACATACAATGGCGCAGGGTAAACATTCACATTCTGAAAGGGAAGAATAGGGTAATAGAGAAAAATTGGTCCAAAGCAAAGCCAACACCCACCAGGGTTAACAATAAATCCTTTAGCTGCCTGTCCAGCACCAGTACAAGTTGTGATTTAACATGAGCTCCAAAGGGTGTGGGGAGCCCCCTGCCTCCTACCTCCACCCCATGGCATTTTCAGCCTACATGGCCATTCACTTGGGCTGGCTCCATTCACCACCTGCAGCTTTCCTCAGCAGATAACTTGTTTCTGGAATCTTCAACTTATTGGGGTCACCACTGTACTTTCAGCTCCATTCTTGCAGCTTCACCCAGTACCCTCTCATGTGGCCATCATAGGGACTGTGACCTTGTCACACATTTTTGCCTGGCCTTCAAGACCTGCTTCTGAAAAATGGGAGGAAGCCTCCATGATGCCATAACTCTTGCAGCTTTCATGTGTGAAAAAACATCACATGGGTGACACCAAGGCCAGCTTCAGCAGTAGTCAGTCTCCCTTGTAGCATGGTTGCAGCAGCTTCTGAGTTTCTAGGTGGCTGAACTCAGCAACACATTTTCCTTGGCAGCCTTGAATTACCAAATGCTCCAAGGAATCCTTCTTACATGAAAGATGTACAGTTTTGCACAGTTCAGCTTATAGTGAGTAAAGTCTTATTGATTTCTGAGATGACCTCCATGTGTCTGCATTCTTGTCCCTGTACAAAACACTTGTCCCTGTTCAATTGTTCTCCCATGCCCCAACTTTGCCGGCACTTTCTTTGTGACAAAACTGCAAACCTTTCAAATAATTCAGCACTGCTATTTGCTGCTGATTTTTAACGTAGATCCAACTAAAAGCAGCCAGCAGTATTCATACCACAGCCTGAACATTGGGCTGCCTTGAATTTCTTCTACCACAGTTTTAGTTTGCTGCCCTTGATCTCAGTGTTCTATAACATTTCGGGACGTGGGTAAAATGTATAAAATTTTACCAGAGTGTGTGTGTGTGTGTGTGTGTGTGTGTGTGTGTGTGTGTATGTGTATACATATATATATATATATATATATATATATATATATATATAGCCTCTAGTCTAACTGTCAACGGAGTTCTTGTTCCCAACTGAAACCTCCTGAGCCTGGTCTTTACTGCTCACATTCCTATCAGCATTCTGGTCTTCTGAGCTCTAACCTATATCACACACCAAGATTTGCTCACAACATTCTAGGACTTCTCTAGCATGCATCTGCATCTCCAAACCTTTCAAAACTCTTGCTGAAAACCAGTTCCAAAGGCTTCTGAACCACACGATCAAACACACGGCAACAACCCCACTGCCAGTACCAGTTTTTTCTGTATTAGTCACTTTCCTGTTGCTGAGACGAAATACCTAACACATGCAAATTAAAAGATGGAAGTTTTGTTTTGGAACACAGTTTCGGTGGTTTTGGCCCACAGTCAGTTGGCTCCAAGGCAGAAACAGCATGAGAGAGCTGCATGGCAGAGGAAAGCTGGTCGCTGAATGGTGGCACAGAAGTAAAACGAGAATGGAGGACTTACACTCTTGCAAGTCACACCTCAAGCGACCTTCCCCTTTCAACGTGGTGCTATCTCTGAACATGAGCCTTTCAAGGGATATTTTAGAATTAAACAATAACACAGAGAGAGGCAGTACACTTCTCAAAATAAGCCTTGTAGAAGCATCCAGTAATCCTTAAAACCGTAAATTATTTTAACTTGTATCTGATTGAAGTGTTGCTCTTTGTGTTTGTTTAGGTCCCTGGCTCTGCTGATAGGCAAGGGCAGAGCTGTAAGGGGGGATATTTTTAATCTGGACTTGATAAATGAAGTGCCTCCTGGTGCACAGTCATAACAGTATTTTTTACTTTCTATTCTTTAATGGAAAGTAGTAGTCTGTAGCGACTACACTGTATGGTCAGTGTAGTGACAAGAGGAGGAAAATGGTGAGTTCAAAAGCTAATAAAGATAGAAAAGAGGAGTCCTCTTTGAAGTACAGGGGAGAGGACTGTTCTATTTAGAAAAGATCATGAATGTGCCCAATGCAACAAAATGTTCACAATGTAATCAACTAAAAATATGTCCACTGTGGAAAAGGAAGGTTGTTTAGAAGTTCAATAAATTTTACTTTTCTAAGAGCATTTGAAACACTGGCAGAAAGATTTTTTTAGTGGGTTGAGTAGTAACTTGGATGTGGAAAGACAGGAAATTGGAGAGGTATAGGGGTCTGAAGACTGATAGCACCATCAGATTCCCACATAAGGAGTGAAATAGGTATTAGTGTTCTCAAGAGAAACAAGAGTTATGCAGAGGAGGTTAAAGGAATTGGCTCATCTGATTATGTTTATGAGTGTATCTACCTTTTGCCTCCTCATATAACAAAAGTCTCATAATTTATCTCTAGGTAAATCAGAAAGGTATTTCAGTATTTTCTCTATCATGGATGCATGAAATTTGATCTTTTATTTCTCATAGCTTAGAATTTTCTTTCAATCCCTTGACATGTTTTGGTGATCCCACACCTGTAAGTTTTTATGAAGTTATTTATTAAAATGGTGGTTTTTTCCCAGGAGCATCCTCGAGTGTTTCTAGACAGTCCATGTCCCTTGGCACAGCCCCTGATGACTACTCAGCAGCTGACCTGGCTCAGACAGATCTTTACTGACCCCCACATTCCAGCACGTCATTCCTGCAGAGGAGTGTGAGAAGGTCATGATGCCTGAGTCACAGGTCCCTAAAGGAAGAGCACCTCTTTGGAATAAAGGTATCCCCTGACACCTGCTTATACCAATCACAAGCTGTCAGTGTGACCAAGAGAATGTATAGACAATTTTGAGAGCATCAGGATCACTTCCAGGGCACAGAAGCAACCCTTGAGGGCACATATCTTCTGCTTCATGTCTCAGAGTAAAGCAGGCTAAGCCTCAGAATGAGCCTATACAAGGAGAGCCTTAGAGCCTAAGCATCATTAGCCAAGTTAATAACTTTGGTACATTATACTAACCACATTCTCTGCATTTGGAAATTAGAAATGATGATACTAATACTACAACGAGGCTCAGAGTTGCTGAGGAAATTAAGTTAAAGTAAAGAACCAGATGGGATGCCTGATCCAAGGCAAACACTGAATGTTGATGCTTGGACAACACGTCCACAACTATTTCAAGCCTATTGTTGCCATCTAGTCTCTGTTCTGAGCCTCCAACACTTTTTAACATATTAACAGTATATATAGATCCATGTGAAAGCCCTATAGACACTTCAAAGACAACACGTCAAATTAAAACACTTAATCATCTCTCCAGAATTTTCTTCCTGTCATTTCCATTTTCTTGAATGACAACATATCCCAAAATTCCTCATGAGAGATATCTAATCATTTTGGATCAGTGTTGTCTATTGCAAATATGACATGAACCAAAAGTGTGAGCCACATAGGAAATTTTAAAATTTTTAGTGGTCTTATTTCAAAAATAAATAAACAAGTGAAATTAATTTTATAACCTATCTTATTTAATCTAATTCATACAAAATATTATAATTTTAGAATGTGGTCAGTATTCAGAATTAGCAAGATTTTTGCATTCCTCTCTCATACTGAGTTTCAAAATTAGGTGTATATTTTGTACTTACATCACATCTCAAGTTGTATTGAACATGAGGCTACTATGCTGGACAGCATAGCTCTAGTCTCTCCTGTCATAGCCCTCTACTGAACACATCCAATTGATGAACCATTTTTTTTTTAGATTTTTAATTAAAATTTATGAAAAATTACACAAACTTACAGGCCATTGCACAAGCTTACAGACCACAATACATTGTGCCTTTTGCTTATGACAGTGAGAAATGTAAACAACCACGTAAATGGAGCAGTAAGTCATAACTACATAAAGTTACTATACTACCCAGTGTATGTGTCACTGATTTAAGTTTGGATTGTTAGGTTCTTATTTTTAAGATATCATTATTCCTCTGGATTCCCATTCCCCTCCTCCTTTGGCCTCTTCTTGTTCCCTTGAACCCTTTGTCAATTAGCTTATATCTAACACTTTGCCTTTTTGTATCCATTGTTTACCCTTTTCTTTTGTTTGTATTTTACCTCACTAAATGAGGGATACCATACAGTATTCCAGTTGTGAGTCTGGTTTATTTCACTCAGCATTATATTTTCCAGTTCCAACTATTTTCCTACATATGACTCTAGTTTGTCATTCTCTATAGCTGAATAGTATTCCATTATGTATAGATACCACATTTTGTTTATCCACCTATCTACTGATGGATATACAGGTTGCTCCCAGAATTTAGCTATTACAAATTATGCTGCTGTAAACATTGTTGTGCAAGTATCTCTGTAGTATGATGTCTCTAGCTCTTCAGGAACGATACCTAGTAGGGGAATGGCTGGGTCATATGAGATTTCTACATTCAGACTCTTGAGAAATCGCCATACTGATTTCCATAATGGTTGTACTAGTTTGCATTCCCACCAACAGTGTAGGAGGGTTCCCTTTTTGCCACATCCCCGCCAGCATTTGTTATTGTTTGACTTCCTAATGATTGCCATTCTTTCTGGGGTAAGGTGGAATCTTAGAGTTGTTTTAATTTGCATTTCCCTAATAGGTATAGGTGTTGAACATTTTTTCACATGTTTGTTGGCCATCTGTATTTCTTCCACTGTGAAGTATCTGTTCATTTCTCTGGCCCATTTCTTGAGTGGGTCATTGATTTTAAGTAGCTTAATTTTTTTTAGTTCTTTGTATATTCTAGATATTAGTCTTCTGTCTGAGGAGTAGCTAGCAAAGATTCTTTCCCATTCTGTGGGTTGTCTCTTTGCCCTCCTAAATGACTCTGTTGCTGTACAGAAACTCTTTAGTCTAATGTAGTCCCATTTGTTGATTCTGGTTGCTATTTCCTGTGCAATTGAGGTTCTGTTTAGGAGGTCCTTTCCTACTCTTATGTCTTCAAGTGTTTTACCTATTTTGTCTTCCAGAAGGTTTAATGTTTCTCTCTTAATGTTTAGATCTTTGATCCATTTTGATTTTAATTTAGTATATGGTGAGAGATATGGGTCCAATTTCATTCTTCTACAAACTGACAACCCGTTTTCCCAGCACCATTTGTTAAATAGGCTATCTTTCCTCCAATGCATGTATTTGGATCCTCTGTCAAAAATCATATATTTGAATATAGCACCCCCTCAAAAGAGAGAAGAAAATCTGGAGGGGGATATAAGTATAAACTAACACAGCTACAAATAAGACAATGGGGAAACAAGGGCCAAGAAAACCCCCAATTACCCCCAACTCCCCTAAGGCAGAACAAGATGAAAGAAAAGTAGAAGAAAAAAATACCAGGTGGCAGAAATCTATGAAAAGTTCATAGAAGAAATGATAAAAAAATAGAAGAATTTAAAGAGGAAATGAACCAAATATTTACAGTAATATCACTCAATATGCCCACAGTAAATTTCAGGGAAATAGGCAAAAAATTTGATGATCCATTTTTATAGAGACTTTCTACTTGTTGCCTTCACCTTCTCGTACCATTTACTTTCACTTATCATAGGTGAGGCTCTTGTCTCCTGAACTAATGCATCAGCCCTTCTAACCAGCTGTGTTTTCTGTAGGCTGGCTCCCTTCCAGCCTCTCCCTCACACTTCTGCCAATGGATGCCTGGCTAGACAACATTCAGGTAAAGGGCTGATGCTTCAGCTCATCACATAGAACCCCAGGATACCATCAGTTAAGTTTCCTGCTACTCTGAAACACTCTTCCCTCTAACCATAGGGAACATCTGAAATTCCTTCAATAAATATTTATTAACCAAAACAAAATCTGTGACTTCAGTGGGCTATATTGCCTCTATACACATAATTCCTTTTCTCTGACATTACTGCCCCTTCTTCCTGAGGGGACTCTACCTAGTTCCCTTTCTTGCAAAGCTCAATTTCTGTAACATTTCTCTCTGGCATAGGTTATTATCCACCCCATCCAACAGGATAACTGGACAATCCTGTGTTTCTATAGCACTTTCTTAATAGAACCATTAAAATGTTCATTAAACTATTCTGGCTTTGCTGAATTACTCCTCTGTTTCCAACACTTAACTATATAGTATGTGTATTCATAGTAAAAACAATACCTTATTTACAGTCTGTTTCCAGCTCTTGGCCTATGGCCTGTCATATCATAGGTAGTCAGGGATACTTTAGAGCCCACATGTGAAATCGAACCAGAAACAGCAACCCTGAGATCTGTTTAGTTTGTGTTTCATAAAAAAAAGAAAAAGAAAAAGAAAAAAAAAACTAGTGTTCATATTTTAAAAGGTGAAGTAAGTCATTTCCTCCAACTGTTTAGCAAAAAGGGTATTTCCCAGCTCCATTTGATAACGTTACTGAAGAACTGTGAGAGAGCTTTTAAAATGTTTCCAATACAAATGCTGCACAAAAAACATATCTCAAAAAGAAGGCAGATAAGTATATTTACATAAGAAAATATGACAAAGGTATATTTATGTGGGAGTATTCAGGGTTCCCAAGGATTCCAGCCAAGAAAAATACTGGCTTGTGTTCTTCTGTCAGTTTTGTTATTTTAATGAAAAGTTTCACTTTAAATGAATTTTGCAGCATGTTGCACGAACATCAGAGTGAGCAGACATGCTCCTCTTTCAGCCACCTGACTTATACAAGGTCTGATTCATTGAAAGAAATCACAGAGGGTGTTCTTCCCCTTAGGAAAAGATTTACCTACCATGTTTCTCCATTTAGGACTCACTGAATGCTTAATATAATAAGTTTTATTAAAAATATACATGTGAGAATTTTCAGAAATAATATTTTAAATTATTTTGATACTTAAAAACACTTTCCAGAAATACTTTACCAATTAGTATCTCATTTGATTTTCACAAAAAGCTTTGAAGTTGGTATGGGTATAATCGTTTTCTAAATTATGATGATAACAACAATAATAACAACAATGGTAATTAATAATGATAGTGGTGATGATGACTAAAGTTTACTGACCATTTACCATATGTCAGAGTCTTTTTTGATACAATATATCTTGCTTATACAGTATGTACTATAATTTTTGCTGTACAGTACAGTAGTTTTACATTATGTTATACGTTGCAGGGCTGCATGTAAGAGTTATGCAAATAAAATCAAAGTCATAAAGTTTCCTTTGACAGTTTCTTTGTTCTGAATATTGTACATACTGTATATAATTCCTCATTTAGCAAACACCTAGTCAGAGGAACTTAACTTGGTCATTAAATGAGGAATGCCTGTATTTCTGGGTCTCTGAACTAATCTCTGTGGTTAGGGACATGTTGCTCTCACTGGCCATCTCTGAGATATGTGATTACATTTTTGCCTTCAGATAGGGGGAGTAAGTAGCTCCAGCCTTTTTGGGTGAATTGAAGGCAGAGGCCGGTAGGTTCTACAGGGAAAACTCAGGTATAGTTTCCAGATTAAGGAGAGTTGAATGTTTAGAAGTCAACAAAAAGGTGTCTTTTTCTACCTTCAAGCTCCTAGTCTCTCAGAGCCTCTAGGACTGTTGTATCACAAAGAGCTATGACTTTGGAGTCAACCCAATGTGACTTAAATTACAGTTTACCACTGCAGAACTATTGAACCTTGGGTGAATTACTGAATTTCTCTCAGCCTTAGGTTCTTCACTTCTAAAAACAAGGATAAAAATCTATCAAGGATGACTTTTGTTAACTAACAGAAATCTAGTATAAAATGTGCCTAGAAAAACAACACCAAGTATATTGTATAGCATAAGAGCTATACAATATATTGTGTAGCATAGCTGCTACACAACAAATGTGAGTTCTTTTGTCCTTCTCATTTCTTTTCTATGATAGTATGTATCTAAAAATCCCACAAAGTAGATTTATAGAAGCCAATAATTTAGAACTCATGAACAGAGGTCATGATGATTTCTCACCTAGCCTGTAACGTGACCAGTTGGAATGCTGACTTTTAATGGATGCATCTCAGGAACCAAAATAAAATACAAGAAGTTGAACTTCATGCTTCAGATCTCTGCCTGGAAAGAAAGGATTGAAGGCAGCGCTTGGCACCAGTTACTCCTACAGAATTTAGAAACATGGTTTACAAGAAGGAATTGAGTATCAGAAAATAGAAGAAAGACTCTAAGACAGCCTCGCCATAGGCTTCTCTAGGAGCAGGACACATACTTCCGTGACCTTCTGGAGTCCTTTCCAGCCCTACTGGGTCTTTGTGATCAAAGTCCATTACTTAGCCCTACCAATAAATAGCTGGCACCCTTCCAAGAAGGCTGGCAAAGGAGTTAATTAGCGTGTGAGCGTTCTGCAAACAGCCCTGCAAAGGTTCAGTAATAACATAAAGGACGACTTGTCTCAAAACTTTTGCTATTTTTCTTCAGTGCTTATGCATAATTGTAATTAAATATCATAGAAGAGAAAGAGTGGGTAATGCAAAGGAAATTGGGCCTATGATAGAAAATATGGAAAAGGAAAGCAATGTGTCGGATATATATGGCAGTAAGCACTGAATGTTATTTGCTCTAGGACTGTTCAAGAGCTGGCAGAGGGAATTACTAATCATTTCTGGGAAGTCACCAAGCACAGGTGAGGCTCTCTCCACATTTTTAAATGACATCCCAGCTTATAGACAAAGTCTCACGTCTCCGCTCTCACCTGGAAAGCTGACCAAGATGAGGATGGTAATTGGAGGGGAAATGGCATTGGAACTTGGATGTGTGCAACATTTGGGGGCCACACACCCTAAGAGTCAGGGAGCTCCCAATAAATCCTGGATCAAACATTAACTGTGTCTCGAGTCCTAGTTCCCTTGAGACCATACTGTTAAGTGAAATAAATCAGACCCACATGTTTAAATACCTCATTGTTTCTCTGGTGTGAGAAACTGAAAGTGTAAATAAAGACTAAAATGTATTATATTGGGAAAGGGAAGAAAATGTCCAAATGGGAAAGGGAACAAGGGAGGGGGAAAGGAACAGAGGGACGAGAGAAATAAGAAATGGAAGGAAAAAATGGAAACAAAGCTTTTGTAAATAGGGAGGAAGGAGGGGGGAGGGGAGAGGAATGGGAGAAAAAGAAGCAACAAGATATTTCATGTACAGGTACAAATCCCCAATGATGAATGTTATCACTATATA
Organism: Hystrix cristata; assembly: GCA_004026905.1. Lineage (NCBI taxonomy): Eukaryota > Metazoa > Chordata > Mammalia > Rodentia > Hystricidae > Hystrix > Hystrix cristata. The sequence goes on along the minus strand of PVJO010004445.1, from coordinate 43,821 downwards.
CATCCGAAATGTACCATTAAAATAAAATTTAAAAAAATTAACTGTGTCATTTTGAAAGACAAACACTGCTCTCTTTTCATTTGGGAACTTGAATGGTTCGTACTTAATGACCTGAAATGACCCTTCAACACAAGTGTCTTATAATCCTATGAGGAAAGGGGCCATGAGGGACTACCTGGTCATCCTCCATCACTCAAACCAACTTCACGGTTCCACTGCATGGAGTGCTTCTGCCAAACTCTAACAAACCACGCCCTCCCCAAAGGTTCAGTCATATTATAGCCTGAATTTGAGCAACTTTGGTATTTATTATTTTTCTAACAAAACTAATTTTTCTTTGGGACAGAGCCTCTGACTAACACATACTTGAACTATGATCCCTTATAAGACCCGGTAAGATGTTTGATAAACATTGCAGAAAAATGAGAAATCTTCCTGTTATACTAGAATCAGCAACCAGCTCCCAAGGCTGAGGGCAAAGAGACTAAATGCCAAACATTTTGCTACCTTTGATTTAAAAAAATGGCCACAAACCCTCCTTCAGATAATATGAGCACAGGACTACAAAAAGAGAAAAGAATGGCAGGGAAACACATGAACTGCCACATGAATTGACCTAGCTGGGAGTTATATGGGTGGTCTCCTATCCTGAAGAGAAGTGATGGGGCAGCAGGAAAGAGAAAGTGAAGCAGGTGAGTGGAGGATACAGAGTGTGAATGTTTAAGCACTTGGATTCTGGAATCAGACACTCCAGGTTAAGATTCCATTTGCAGCAATTACTTGACTTCTCTGCAGCATAGTTCCGTTATCTGTGCAACAGAGATAATAATAGTTTCTACTTCGCATGGTGTTGTGGAGTTACGTTAGTTGTTATGTACGAAGTTCTTGGTATAAGCCTTGCAATACTGAAAGCATCACAAAAATGTTTGCCATTATGAATACATCGTGAAGGTGTATTTTAAATAAAATAATTTCATTTTTGTTTTATTAATTATAAAATTTGTGTTATGAAAATAAAATAATAAAACCACTCAGTAATCCCCAGTCCGTTCCAAGTGATATCGTCAGGTTTGAATCCTAGGTTGGCTATTTATGCAACTTGTGCTCATGGACAACCTGACTGCCAGAAGAACATTCCTGCATATGTGAACCAATTATCTCTAATAGTTATTATAAAAACCCAGAGTATATATTTCAAAATTTACATGTTGACCATGGAGGAAAGGGGCACAGTGCTGAGCGAGCAGTGAAATATGGATTCTGATTTTAGTTCTGCTGCAAATCATCTGTATAATTGTGGACCAGTTACTGAGCTCTGGCACTCAGTCTTAAAATAAGATGAAAACTACTACGTAAGTGAAGATTAAATGGAAAAATGCACATGAACTACGGAACACAGTGTTCAGCACATATGAAACCCCTAACAAGGGTCAATTATTCTTTTCATTATTGTGCTAATTATAGAGAGAAGGGCAGACGATAAATCCTGGACAAAGGCAGAGAGTGCTGGTCAGTGGAGAACTTGGGGACAAGCTTCACTTAGCTTTTCTGCAGCACAGGACTGATGATTTGGCTCTAGTTCTGGCAGAAGAGTAAAGCACTATGGGGATTAGAGTCCTTTGTGGGAGGGAGGGAATAACTGGAGGACATGTCTTTGGAAGAGGACAGCATTGGGTGCAAGACTTAAATAAGCAAAAGAGGGAGAGGGAGACACACAGAGAGAGAGACAGAGAGACTGAGAAAGAGAGTGACAGAGAGAGAGAGAGAAGCAGAGAGAGAGACAGGGACACAGAGAGAGAGAGAGACGGACAGAGAGAGACAGAGAAAGAGATAAACAGTGACAGAGAGAGACAGAGACAGAGAAAGAGAGAGAGAGACAGAGAGAGAAAGAGACAGACACAAGGACACACAGAAACAAATGAACACTGGAACACTACTCAGAGCAGCGGTCTCAAACTCGCCCCCGTGAGACTGTAGAGCTAGTTTTGCAGAAGCATCACCAGGGTTAGCTTTCATGTCCTCTTTCTGTAGGTTGCCAGAAATACGAGGTTTGGAATTTTTAAAGACATTGCTCTTTGCTCAAGACACTTGGGAAGCACAAACACTAACAATGAAAACCACAATTTAAGCAGAAGGCCTAGGAAGTGCCCCCAGCCTAGCAAACTAAACTGACAGGATGCTGCGTTGCTCTTCTCCAGGTCTGCTGTGGCTGTGCTCTGTGGTGACGTGCAGCCGAGAACAAAAGGTACGCTACTGGCCCTCACAGTTGGTGGGAAGCCAACAGCAAGAGACTACTGAGATTCTGATATCCCCACATGATCTCCAGCTTGATTGAGGCCTCAAATGGCTATCTTTCCCATTCAGTTTTCCTATAATTTATTGAGTACGTGCAGCAGGCCACTGTACCCCAGACTCTCATGTACACTGAATAATCCTTCCACCTGTGTTCAAAGCTCCACAAAGTTATTAACTTGACCAAGGACACATTTTCTCTAAATATAAATCAAAAACTGGAACCTAGACTTCTCCAAATTCGGTTGTGTTGTCTGGTTGCAAACGAGCAGTGGTCAGGACAGGATATGGGGTATAAGAATAGGGAAGCAGCACAAATCCACATGAGGCTCGAGTCTTTCACGGTAGAAGGACCTATAGAAACCTTACTTTCTTCCTGTCTGAGAGGATTCACCTTTTCTTTTTTTTTTTTTTTTTTTCTGGTAAGTCCTACCATTTTCTTTCCAGAAATCGATTTCCTTCACTTGTTTTTAACCTCAATTTTATCTTCCAGAAAATAGTTCACAGAATCCCTGGAAAAGCAGAGAAGAAATCAGGAAATGCCAAGAAAAATATCAGAGTACTTCATGATACTAAAATGTGGCAATGTACATGAAAATGTTTTGGTAAACTACAACTTCTTTCACATACCCCACCCCATTTTCCACTTCCAGTTTAACACACAGAGTTCTCAAATTACAGCATGAATTAGAATCACCTGGAAAGCTAAATCACTGGTATAGATTGCCAAGACCTGTCATCAATAAAATATGGAAGGTTTGATAATTTGAATTTTTCCAAGTATGATTTAACACTTATGAGACCATACTTTGATCACCATTGGCCTAGCAGAAAAGGGAGCTTATTTCTTATGATCGAACGATAATCTCTCCCTTCTCAACAACTCTCACCTTGAAATCTATATAGTCTATGGGTTGGATGTTATAGGAGAAAGCCCTTGGGCTAGTTGTTTGGCACGTAAATCTTCCCTAATCTCCAGTAATCTCTCAGTTATACAACACCGAACCTATTCTGTGCTGTGGAATCATGATTCCTAGCTATAGCTGATTGGCCTTTAAGTGGGTTATTGACACAGAAATGGAAATTTATTCTTGGGAGGTCTTCTTCCAAGAATAGTGTATAAAACTAGGATCTGCCTCTTGCACTGAAACTCTCCAATGCTTTCTCATGAGTCTCACAGTCAACTGTATATTAGTCAGGGTAAGCTGGCTGTTATAATAACCCCAATCTGTCAGTGATTTGATCTTACAAAGTTTTATTTCATGCTTAGCTTCCAATCCAAAGATATTTGCAGAAAACTGGTCTTTTCTGTGCAGTCATTCAGAGATGAGGCACTTTCCAATTAGAGGCTTCACTATCTCTCTGGATTTTAGGAAATGATCTGTAGATGCACAAATTGAAAGTAGAGTTTGAAAGTTGTGTGAGCCAGGCCTGGCAATGGTATTTATCAATTCCTACCCACATTCCACTAGCCAGAACCTACTCAGATGACTGTGTCTAACTGAGAATCTGGTCATGGGCTCAGGGCCTTGGGCAACCAGAAATATTTCTCTTACATATGGTTTTTAAAGCCTTCTATGTTCCAGTCCCTACCTATTTCCAACGGGCTCTATTCTCTTCCCACCCCAGGGCAGATACTTTTCTTTTATATGAGACATTCTTTACCCACTATTGCCTTGTCAATTTCTAGTCATCCTTCTAGAACTGTAACTTCCAATTATAACTAGGAAGATAACTAGGGATATCAGGTCTATTACAAATATTTCAATAGAATCATTTGCTTCTCTTGAGTTTTAAATAGTTATAAGTGTCATTTACATGACTAATTCACATCTTGGTTCATTCTGCATTCCTCATGAGTCTGCATGGCATAAGGATAAGGGCATGTTTATTTTGCTCATTGACTTTCTATTGCTTGCCACTGTGTTCAGCAATTAAGAGACATTCAGTAAATATTTGCTTAATGGAAGGGAAGGAAGGAAAGAAGGAAGGAAGAGAGGGAGGAAGGCAGGCAGCGAGAGAGGGAGGATGTTAAGAGGTAAGAAAGGAAGAAAGGAGGGAAGGGATGAAGGACAATCAGAAGAGTTCCTTTTGGTTAATGATGACATTCCAGAGAGAAGTTCCTGATTTTCATGTTGCCGAAGAGTCCTTTCTTTTCTATATGGCTGCTCTGGTTTGTGTGTAGATGTCCCCCCAAAGCCTCATGTGGTAAGAGGTGGCTGCCCCAGAGGTGGCTGGATGTAGAGTATGTGGTGCTGGGATTAAGGGCATGTGATTACTAAATTGACTCACTGATTGGTTTGGCACCATCCTAATTCTACCAGCCTAAACAAGATATAAGGGACAGGAAGAAATTGTTTCAATCCTTTTTGCTCCCTTTACCTGCCTTGCTGCCTTCTGCCTGTCTGCCATGCCACCCTGCCTTGGATCCAGCTGACTGTGGACTGAAACCTCTATGAACTGTAAGCCAAATAAACCTTTCTTCCCCTAACTTTGATGTCAGGAATTTTGTCTCAGCAAAGACAGAAAAGTAACTAAGAGAGAGAAAAACAGAGAAAACTAAGACAATGGTCAACTCCTCCATCAGTCGTTTGAAACCCACAAAACCGTGTCACTAAATTTCACCATGAAGCTTACATTAAACACAGTCATTTTATGTTGCTTCTTAACAAAATACTTGCAAGCCAGCATGTCTTAAGCTTTAGTGCACACAAATACTTGGGGATTTGGTTCACATGCAGATGGCTCACAAGTAGCTGGTCTCAAGGGAGAGATTGGGGTCTAAGATTCTGTAGTTCTAACAACCTCCACGGTGATTCTAATGTTGTACATTCATATTTTGAGGAGCAAGACTTGGATTGTTTACTATAATATAGCAGGGTGGACATTCATAGAATTTGATCTAGAGTACTTAGCCACTTGATCCATAAAGAAAGGAGTGAAATCTCCCTATTTATCATACATTCTCACCAGGAGCTGGTTCACTTCATTCATTTCAAGTCTTCATGGTCCAGCTACTCTGAGGTACCCATATTTCCTATGCCATTGTTGGGTTTGATTCCCAGCCTCCTGATTTAATATTAACGCTATACTATCTTATTTTTGTATTGTTTTGGTTAACATGAAGTATTTTAAAGTTAGTATTCTCCATATGCTAATTTTTATCTCACATTACAGACACAGTCTGCGGCCTTTAAATGGCATTTTTCACCCATATTACATTAAATGTCTCAGCAGCTATCATTCCGTGGGCAGTGGCCAGCCCTAGTTGTTTAGAGAATATAGACTCTTCTCAAGATTCTATACATTCTACAGACCATTAATAACTCCCTCCAGAGAACATTTACAACACATTGCTTTCTGGATAGTTCTCTATACCTTACAAAATCTATTTCATTCTACCACCAAATCCCCTTAAACTAGTACTTCACCAACAACTATGTGGTAACACATCCTAGGATTGTGCATTATACTACACATGTGTATAGCTCCTCTATGGCCCCAGGTACCACAGATTTATATAGTGATGGCTACTTTCCGAGAATCTTTGTAAACCAAGCAGCATCACATGAGCACCAGGCTTACAATGTGTAGCATTAAGACCAAGCACATCATCCTTGTTGTGGTGTTATAGAGACAGCAGGTGATTCTAAAGGGAAGCTGTGTCATTTTCAGGGAAAAAGTATATCAGATGAAGAGAATAATGTGTCATATAGCAAACTAACTATAGTAAACTATATTCCAAGGTGATTTTATTTGATTATTTTTCAGCCATTCAAATGACTTTTAGTGAGAGATGAGATATTATCTTTATCCATGTATTAAGAAAAGATTGAATTTTGTTGTGTCACATCAGCCATGCTATTCCAAGTGCTCCTGGGTCTAGTGTGGAAATATTAGATTCCAGAAAATGCTTGAAGGAGCAGACTTGTTTAAAGTACATGCAAGCCCTCCTGAGAAGTATTTGAGCCAAAAGACAAGAAGTAGAAACATTTAAATATCACTGATATTTTCTGTTTAGTACCTGTAGGTTGAAAAATTTTAGGAAAGCAGAAAATCTGACCCCGAATCTGAAGAAATGTAAATGAATTGTATACAATTATAATAAAAGCTAATATTCATTTTAGCTAAGTCATACAATTGCCACCTTGTAACTATGATATATACATACGTATATCATATACATACGTATATCATGTATCTATATGGTATAGTCAACATATATGGTGAATATTTAAATTTTTAAAAATTCATTACAGTAAAGACACATTGCCATAAATCCTCTTCAAAATAGTACCTTTCACTTAGAACATACTTGTCCCACCATTGTTGCCACTTTCCTGGGCAGTTCTGGAAGCCCTCTTTTCCACTGTCTTTACAGGGTATGATAAAATGTACAGTGACTACTGCTGCCATGTGTGTTATCCAACAGAAAAGTAGCCTCATAAATACATTACAGTATGTCCCCACCCACCTTATTCATCGGATTTGGTACTGTGAAACTTCTGTCTTTTCTTCGAAGTCAAAACGACTACAAAAGGTAAACATTTTGAATTGCGGTCAATTCAGGTCATTGAGTCAGCCACAATAGCACAACTAAAGACACTGACAAAAGAGAACTTTCAGAACTGCTTCAGAAAGTGGCAAAAACTCCATGCTCAAAGCCATAAGTAAGATTTTGAGCAAGGTTAATTGCAACATGTCTTTTACTGTAATATTTTTTTAAAAATTTAAACATTCACTGTATTTTTCAATCGCTCCATATATATGAATATACACATACATATATATATGTATATATGAACCTTCAAGTTGAATATCATTATATAAAAATTTAAAGGTCAGAAAACAATGGCTTAGAATAATAACCAACTTGCTTGGGGCTACAGAGGGAAATTCAAACTCAATCCTGATTAACTTGACTCCAAAGCCTGCAAATGCCTACTATACGTCAGTGATCTTTGACCTACTATATGGAATATGCTAGCCCAAATGTTGACACTATGGATTCATATCTCCTTTATCATCTCCACTGCTTATGTGTGCTAAAATTATCCAGACTATTACACCTTTTTGTCCCCTGTATGTATGCATGATGTTTCTATAACATTCCATTAAGAAGTTCAAAACTGAATCTATTTCATCAAGTTTCTCTTGATCTGAGTTATTTTACTTGCCTTCTTGTGTAGTAACATCATTTCGCCCCAACATCAGGTGACTGGGTCTTTCTATGTGAACCAGAATCTGATATTGTAAGCAGGAAGAAAACTTCTGCCTTGACCTTCCAAATAAAAGGCATAGATTCCATTCATATAAATATGCACAATTTGCCAAGAGCTTTCTACTTTTCTCATCTAAGATGGACAGAAATGGATTGTATCTTTTTAAATGAAAAGAAAAATTCTGTTTCTTTTCCATCTTCTGGTCCTACTTTGTTCCATTCTTTACCGATTCTTGGTTACCTTGGCCTTAGTGGGGCATCTCTTTTGGGTTAAGATGGCCTAAGGAAACCCTGAGAGTCTACTGTGGAACCAAGGAACTCTGTTGAGAAGAAAATTACAAAGAACATGTTTGCTATTCCTTCTGCATCTGGAATCCACCCAAAGAAATGAAAAGCTTATGTAAAATAAGTATTGAAGATTAATATTTAAAAATGAACTACAAATTGTTTACTGTATGCCAAGGGAAAAATAGATTTGGCTATAAAATGTTCCTACTAAGGAAAATTCATATGTGAGAAACAGAGAATGTAGGGAAATGCTTGAAAGTCTTGCTGCAGGGATCCTCTGACCTGTATCATGAAAAGAACAAACTGCAAGCAAGAGGAGGTATAAATGGTGACTAGGCTTGTGTCCATCTTTCACTTCTGGTCAGCTTATCAATAGAGTACAGGAGGGAGAATATGTTTCAAATTTGAGGTCACTGAGTAATGGTTTGAGTGTCCCAGAATAAGATAACTACAAAGCATTCTATCTCATGGTAGAAGTGTGTTTCTAATCACAGGAAAGGATTTTTTTTTTTTGACACTTCCTCATTCAGCAGCTGAAAACTCTCTTGGACTGAAGCAGTTAGCCACACTCCACTTGAGTGCCAATTTCCAGTGTTTTAAAATGATTCTTTCCATGAATACTAATGTTCTCATAAGAAACTACCCAGAGCCCAGCAAAACCCTGACAAGAAAAATGTACCAAACATTCAGGATCTTATTCATCTCGGGAGCTGCTGAGGCTGGTGACAAATCCCAGAAGACGCTATATGGAAAGTTTTCAAGAAAGCAGTCCCATTTCACCATCTTGAGTTCTCCACAGTGACAGAAGTGTAAGGCTTGAAGTTGAATGAGCTCGCATCATCTTCACAGAAGGAAAAAACTGTCAGGCTGTAGAAGATTTTGACAAGTGTTGGGTGTAATCCACCCTTTGGTGAAACCATGTCTGTAAAATTAACAGAGACCTCACTCTGTTTGCCCCTGATCGTCACGGAGAAAAGAGGGAAAATTGCCTCATGGAAAGTGATTGTCTCCCAAAAAAGGATTCTGGTGCACCACAGATGTCAACGGGACATTTGCACCCCATGTCCAGGCCCAGTGCTGCTCTACACCAGTCCTGTGACTTTTCCTCTCTCGGCCCTAGTTTTATTTTTATAAAATAAGTAAATAATTTTAAGCTATCTAATGAGATAGCCCCTGGCTTTATTTGAATAAAATTATATTAAATTAAAATTCACTTCCTAGGTTACACTAGTCAATTTTTAAGGGCCACATTTGACTCATGGTTACCATATTGATAGGAGATTACAAACTATTTCCATCATCAGAAAAAGTTCGATTGAATAACACTGGTAGAGATGATGTATCTGGTCTTTTCTAACTCAGAAATCCTGAATCCATGCCCACATACCATCTGTGTTAGCAGGGATTATAAAGCATGGACTCCTGGCCCCAGAACAATAGCCCTTGCTGCTAACATGATAATGAGTGTGGCATTTATAATGGAGTGGGAAGATATTGGCTGGGATCAGTGTTCACCCACCAAGCAGATATAACAGGGAACACAATAGAAAACCCCAATAAAGAAGAGAAAATTGAAATGAGCTGATTGGACAGATGGCACCCCTGGTTTCTCATTCCCCAAACTGCATCTCTATCAAACTTCTGATAGGGGAAGAAATAGTAGATCCAGTTCTTGGGTACTGAGGCTTTTTAAAAATTATTTATTCACCCATAATCTTCTGACTTAAGATAATTCAGTTTAGAAGATGATGACTGCTGATTGACAAAAATAACATGTCTGCAGAGAAGATAGTTTCATGAATTTATCTTCCTAGAGATTCTGTGAGGAACACACAACTCACTAAGCATCTTCCTTTGCCTGAAAATATGGTGCTCACAGAACCAAACCGAGATTGTTTGCGTGGCTCCACTTCTTTCTTCGGACACAGCTGACTTTTTGTTGTTGGGTTTTAAATTCTTCATTCAAAGAGGTCTGAAAATAGAAGAGGAACATTGTTGAGAGGTAATAGGATGCAGGGCAATTGGAAATAAATTTTGCACATGGTTTGTTCTGATGCATTGCAAGTAAATCTCACAGATGACTAATTTAATCATGGCCTCAGGGTCTGGAAGGCTGGGCTTATGCAAGACCCACCGAAATACTCTTTCAGCCTAAAGCTTACATTCTGTACTGAGTCTATATCAGTTCTTCTTAGAATAGAATAAGACTGATGACATCCATTTACCTAGCACCACATAAGCAACTGACATGCTTCTAGATGCTTCAGATGTATTTGATCATTTAGTCTTCACAATAAACTTGTGAAGTAGATGGTATTATTGTTCCCAGTTTGCAGTATGAACCTTTGGCACAAGGAGTTTAAGTGATTTGTGCAAGATCACACAGCCAGCAAATGATAAAAATGGATCCTGCACTCAAGAATTTTAGCTCGAGAAAAAAAAAAAAGAATTTTATCTTGAGGATTTTCATGCTTCACTGTAATTCCATATAGCCTTGTCAAATGAAACAGATATTTCCCAGAAATCCAGCTTGTAAATGGCAGAATGCATGTAAAAGATGCAGCTTTACTGTTGACATACATTAGAAAAGGAGAGAAAAGTAGCATAGGAACTTTGCTGGGAGCAGGTAAGATGGACTGAGCCTGTTGGAACCACAACAGCAATGCAAATCAAAATCCAAAACATTCTTACAAGAGGCTCTTAGCTAACACAGTAGTAACAAACTGGATTTTTTTTTTCTTTCCTTACTCTGAAATTGGGAAAAAAACTGAGATACTCAGAAGGAAGGTTATTATTAAGATGATAGATTTAAAGACAGAGGAAAGCAAGAAATTGTGATTATGACATACACATATTTGTGACATAGGAGGGGAGTTCATTTTTGAATAGGCTTGAACTCATGATGTTTATGGCTAGTCCTTCATGAGAGTTTACTTTACTGAGAAGTGTAGTAAGGGACAAATCACTTCTTCCTATATTTGATGTCTGTAGATCAGAAAGATATCCCCCCACAGTTAGAAAATTGCTCAGAGAGTGGTCAGTAGTAGACTGCCCCCAGACACTGATATCAGAGAAAAAGCCAAGAGGTTAATGTACGGTCATGGGCTAAGTATAATTTGTCAACAAAATAACTCTCTTAGGAGAGAATTTAGCGCTTTTGTTATGACATTGAGGGATGTAAGTAGCAACTTAAATATTAGTTTTGTCTGAGGGCTGTGTGTAACTTCTCCCACACTCACTTTGCATTGACTGCTACTTTATCCTCGGCAGTAAATATTCCTAAATGTGTTTTAAGAACCAGAGAGCTGCTCCACAAAGGTTCAAGTGTTACTGCCACGGCTAGTCCTACCTCCCATGTCCCTGTTTCCAGCATAAACACACACACACACACACACACACATATACACACACACACACACACACACAACCCTCAGCCTGGGTTCCAGTATCAAGGTCATAAGCATCAAGCATTCCACTTTCCAATCTATTATTCCTGTTGCTTTCCTCTTGCAACCCCATGACAGTGTCCATCCCTTAAATGATGAACTTCTCATCATTTTATGACATATACATTTTAGATCCAGCCATCGCTAAGCTTATGTACATCTTCGGCCACTTGCTGGCTATATTGATACAAAAACCAAAAAGTTTTCTTATCCCCTGTACCTTATTTTCCTCACTTGTAAAATAAAACTGGTAGTCCTACGTTAAGGAATTTAGGTACAGCTACAATGTCTGGCATAATGGTAAATGTTTAAACAATGAGTATTTCTTCCTTTCTTGGTGCCATACAATAGACAAGGACAGATATTAATAATTTCCTATTAAATGTGTTTATGAATGAAAGAGCGATTGAACAAGGATGAGTTTTCAGTGGGTAGCAGCAATTCTGAGCTTAACTACTTCAGTAGATTCTAGTTCTTTGCTTTTCTAAACGCATTTCTCATTTTTCTACAAAGGTGCAATCAAAAATGCAGTGAATGTTTAAATTTTTTTTAAAAGGACTAAAAATGACATTGACATTAATCCCCTCAAAATACTGTTCCTTATTCAAACACATTTATTCCATACTATTTGTCACTTCCCGAAGCAGTTCTTTAAGTCCTCTTTTATGAGTGTCTTTAGTTGTGCCATCATGGCTGCTGGAAGCAATTAAAAGTGTTTACCTTTCATAGGCAAAATCATTTTGACTCAATGGAAGGACCAGAAGTCTCATGGTGCAAGCTCCTGTGAATAAAGTGCATGAGGACACTCTGTAACAATTTTCCGGTTCTGCCTTTCCATCAGAGGCAGCAGCAGCGGCAGCTCTCACCAAACTTTATTTGAGTCTGGAGACAGATGAAAGCAACAAAGCTGTGTAGCTCTAATAGCTAGGAGGATGACAAAAACATTTCAGAATGGAACCAGGCTGTGGTGGCCTGATATGGTCAGCTTGAGCAGGAATGCCCAGCTAGACTAGTTGGTGTGGTTTTGGGTATAGAAGATCCACCTGATGATTGTTGCTGACACAACATAAAGGAGAGCGGGAGCAGAAGACAGTTGCCGGCTGTTTCCCAGGAGAAGCTCTGTCATGGATGGTTCTCCAGAAGGGAACTCAGTTGTTCTCATCACAGAAGGAGCTGGGGACCTTGCTGTCGTCAAGGATGGCTGCTATTTGCTTCAGGGGAGCTCTGATCTTCATCTCTGCTGCAAGCATTATATCCTGGTTCCAGTAAAGATTTCTTCGGCCATTTAGTGCAGACACAGATGTACATGGGACATTGCCGTGGGCTCCCAGCCCTTAATTGGATCTTTCAGGTCTCCAGTGCATAAACAGACTTTTGGCGCTCTTCCTGCATTTGGCTTGTGTGTGTGAATGCTGTAACTTGTATCTGTCCTATATTAAATCTGCCCTCTTGCAAACCATTGACTCTAGAAAGGTAACTAATATACAGGCAGTTAAATCTAATCAAATGTTAAAGTTTCTTGAAAAGACAGAAGACTGAACTACCAATAGGACTCACATAAGGTGGAGGACAACTTGTCCTGTTCAAATTTAGGTTTTCTGGCAGAGTGACCAAAATAAAACCTGAAAATAAAGTTTAATCGTGGTCTCGCATAGTATCTCTAGTTCTCATGTAAACTCCCCCAGCTGAAAAGATAGACTCAAAATCATTTAGATACCATGGCTGACTTGTTCGTGAATAAGGACGTTTTATCCTTGATAATTTGGAAATAAATATAGAAATGTTTAAAATAATTACCATATTAATGTTTTGTACTAAAGACACGCTGATATTCTAATGTTTAAATTTTTTTCCTTTAAGAATAATAAATTAACTGTATGATGCCTAAGTGAAATGTGCCACCGAGTGACCAACATGTCTTTTGAGGTTGAGATCTTACTACATGTACATATGTGTGTATATACAGAGAGTTGTGTGAGAAACTGTCTAAATTGGGCAAAAAGTTAAGCTAATCTGCTACCACAGAAATGTGCAATACTGGACATTTCTGTATGGCAGGGCACATACAGGTGAGAAAAGGAAAAACAGATGCAAGGAGAAGAAAGAAAAGAAAAAATAAGGTCAAAACAACAACAGCAGCAGCAACAGAAAAGTGAAACAAAACAAAACTACTGACTCTGAAGGTGAGCCTGGACTGCGGTTCAGCAGACAGAAATCAGAGCAGCTAGAGACAGTGGGTCCCGCAGGACTGGGGGAGGGGTCGCCCCAAGTGGCTGGAGGTCAAGCCACTGTGCATACATCACAGTGGTGAGCAACACTGCAGTGTATGTTTCAAGATAAACTTCAGGAAAAGATTCTGAATGGTTTATTTAAAATGATAAATGTTACAGGTGATGGGTATGCCAATGCTATGAATTGATCATTGTACACTATTATACATATATCAAAATATATGCAATTATGTGTCAATTAAAAACAAGCCATACAGAGAAGTGGCATGCATTTAACCTACATAAAGTATTATAGAAGATGTTTTGCGCCTTTATGCATACACCGTACTTCTGTTCGTAGTGAGTAAAAATGACCAACTGTAATCAGTCAACAGCCAAAATGTGATGACATAAAAGGCAATTGCAGGCACATTATGGTATTGTATTAGTATATACACTAAATTCCTTAGTTTGAGTATACAGAATGGGGTACACAATTTTATTAAAGGCCACATAGTTCCTCATTAATAAATGTTTAAAAAGGAACATAGGTTCGAATGATGTGCCAACGTGTGGCCTGCTTGGCGGGGGCGGGGGCTGGGGGGTGGCATGTGGGATAAGGGCAGCACTTAGAGAAGAGCTGTGATTCTAGAAACTTAAACTACACTTGGTCAAACTTCTGCAAGCCTTACGGAGCACTAACAATTTTCAATGGACATTCTTCTTAAGTGGTATGCTGTGGTCTATAAACTCGGTGGAAAAAAACTGAAACGTGTTAGATAGCAAATGTGAAAATAGGAAACCAAGAATCAGAGAATACAATGGGAAATTTTGAAATGACCCATTCATATCAAAATTTCCCATTGTGTTCTCTGATTCTTGGTTTCCTATTTTTTTACACATTTTTACAATAATTCCAACTGGAAACTATCCAAATATCAACTTGAAAATAGAATGAAAAAAAGAAATTGTGAACAGCAACACAGTGGCCATCTACACAGCAGTGAGAATAAATGATAATTTTATACGACAACATGAACTCTACTCTACTCTACTAACGTAGAGTTGAGTAGATGGAGGTACACACATGCAGAAGAGCACATGCTGGATGGAGTCATAAATATAAGTAATAAAATGGGCAAAATTAATGTATGACATTAAATAGGAGGAACTGTGATAAGAAGGAAGCAGCTCATGTTGCTGGATGCACGTCATACTCATTTTTTATCTCAGTTTTGGTGATATAAATGTACTAAGTTTGTAAAAACCCATGCATCTGTAAAATTATTAGAGGCATACCTTCTCATAAGCAATATACACGTGTTCGATTTTTTAATAAGGGAAAGAAAAGTGTCCAATCATACCCCTTACATTCCTTTCCTCTGTTAATCTGTCTCTGACTTCAGATTTCTAATCATCTTTTTCCATTTCCTTAGTAACCACAAGTTTGATACTTTTCCGTGTTTGGTTCTTTCTCCCCAAGTGTCTTAGCTATTGTGCCTTTATACAATTTCTTACACTTGCCAATGCTTCAACACATTTGCAGATAAAAAATTTCCCTGATCACCCAGTGGAAAATCCAGTGCCTAACCGCCCAGGGTCTGGCCCATAGTGAGCACTCACCAGCCATTTAAGAAATAAATACAAAGAAAGACCACCATACACTCCCAATAACTGCTCTCTTCTGCCCTAACCTGCCTATGTCTATTTTTATTCTAACAAATGTTGATTTTGAGAAGCAAGAAAGATGAAGCCTTATCGTAACTGACTGAAAGCCAGCAGAGGTAAAGAATTTGCACAAGCATTTTCAACTCCAAAAACTGCTGCTTGGATGTAGAAGGATAACCAACACGCAGACCGAGTGCTTCAGGGGAGCTGCGCTGCGGCAGCATTGGGAGCGCGGGCAGTGGCGTTGCAGTCTTCCAGCTGGAAGACCTCAGTAGAATGGTTTCTGCAGGTATATCAAAAGGAATCTTTTTGCTTAGGGACTGTATCATGAAGGAATAAATATGGTTGTGTAGGGACAGGGGTCCCTATAGTTAGAGAAAAGACAGGATAAAGGCCTCGTTAGACTCGAAAGCCGGACAGCTATAATCAAATAGTTAGAAATATAAAGGCAGCCAGATTCCAACAGTCAGAGACACAAAGGCAAAGAGACTGGTTCCGGGAAGGTCCCCAGGTAATCTGATTAACATAAAGAACACAAACTCCCCCTTTTGATTCTTAAATCTCTACATTACCTGTCACTAAGCCACCCACCCGTAAATTCAAAGAAAAGTCACATAGCTATGAGAAATCAAGGCAGAGATAACTGACAAGCCCAGAAGCCAACCAGATTCCAAAGGGCTGACCCAAGGGGAAAACCTCACTAAAAAGGGGCTACAAGGAAGAGCCCACGAGTATTTTGCTTTCGAATGCTCTCTACTCCTCGAGTAGCTATCTACCATCTCCCTTTCCCCCTTTTTCCCCACTTTTAAATAAATTGTCCTCTAAATAAATTGTCTTCTCTTAGTTTAAACTCGGTTTCTTTAATTCTTCACTGAAGCTGGGTTTACGATCGCCGGGAATTATATTTTTTAGCAGGACAGCAGGTCACAGTCCACCTCTGGATGTAACAGTTGCAAATAATCAAAAATGTAATCACAATGTTTTAAAGTAGAGGAGATTGTCTGTATAATATAAAATACTGAGCTGGGTGATACGGGCAATGGCTCGGCAATCCAAGCTCTGTCACCTTGTTTTGCATCTTTAGCCCTTCACAGAACACTCACGCTTGTATTCTCAGGGTGGCAGGATGGCTGCTCTAGCCTGATCTTTGTATTACAGGTCCAAAAAAAAAAAAAAAAAAAAAAACCCAAAAAACAAAAAACAAAACAAAACAAAAAATTGGAGAGACTAGAAGGAGAAAGAAGTGACATGGAAAGTGCTTGATTTGGCAGCATATATACTAAAAGAAGTGACATGCAAAGTATTTCTTTTATACATCTTATACGTCTCTTATACGTCTAAGTCCCATAATTATCATGGAATCCAGTTTGAAGCATTCAAGAAAATATTTTCTATATTCTGTAAGAGAGACACTAGGTAGAAAGGGAGATGGAGTCCACATTCCGAAAAGTTACCTTACCAACATTAGGACAAAAATGGGCATTACTATCACAAACAACTACCTAGTCACTCAGTGTATCCTTAATCTATCATCAAAAATATGCTCCATAATAGGAAAGAAAGTTTGGGCTTACACAAATATTGCAATTTTTAAAAAGATATGTAGACATAGGGACTAGAAAGGTATATTTAATGAGATTAGAAAGGAAGATTTAAGAATGAAAACATTTCCATATTTAGGTAGTGGAATTATAGATAATTATTTCTTTTAAAAATTTAAATTATTCTAGTCTTGTAATGTTGTTTCAGAAGCACAAAAGATTTTTAAATGCTTTTTGTACTTAAAAATAACAAACTCTAATTACAGACAATAAAAAACACATTGAGATTTGAAAATCTTTTTTTTTTCTTTTTTAGTAAGAAAACTATTAAAAGTAATTTTGTTTTGTTTTGTTTTGCTTTGTTTGTGCTGGGGATTGAACTCAGGGCCTTGTGCTTGCTAGGCAAGCACTCTACTACTGAGCTAAATCCCCAATCCCCAAAGTAATTTGTTGATCAAAATTAACTCTAAAAAAAAAAAAAAAAATGGAACCTCCAACAATGTCATGGCTTGTGTCTAGAGGTCCCTCAAAAGCCTCATGCCCTCAGAGGTGGGGCATTGCAGAGGTGGTTGGATCTAGGGTGTGTGGATATGGATTATGGGCATGTGACAACTAAATTATCCCACCAATTAATCAGCACATGGTGCTGGGTGTAGTTGAATAGATTTACTGATGACAGAAGCCCCACCCTGGATGTGGGTAGCACCAATCAATAGGTTTGTAGCCTGGCCGGAATAAAATGGCAAACAGGAGGAAGGCTGCTGCTTCCTGCTTCCTGCCTGCCATGCCATGTGCCTTTCTGCCACACCACCCTACTTTTGATCCAGCTGACTATGGACTGCAACCTCTACAAACTGTGAGCTGAAATAAATCTTTACTCCTTCAACGTGTGGGTGTCAGATATTTTGCCCCAGTCATGAGAAAACGAACTAAGACAAACAACAAGAGAGTCTCATAGGACGTATGACATATAGTGTTAGTTCTCCAAAAAATTTTCTGAGGGACTTTGCACATTCTGGCTTTTCTGAGATCAGCTGCCTCAATGAATCATAGAGATGCCAGACCAGGTACAGGCAGAAGATGAGGACTAACTTGGAAAGAAAAGGTGCCAGAATCTACACTCATCTGAAAGCGGTTAGCCTGGGAGAGACTGGGGAAAGTAAAGGTGCAAATGTTCCCTGAAGGCTAATAACCCAGGCAGGCGTCTTTCAGGTGGGAAGGAAGAGCTATTTCCTGGGCCAGTCCTCGTGGTGACTGGTGCTAGGTGGAGCAACTGTTTGCTTATTAGCCACTGAGTTTAGTACAAGGCACATGCTTTCCTTGCATCCCATTCCAGGTTGCTATGCTGTTTTCTGTGTGGACAAAGGGACTCAAATAGAACAGTAAATGGAAAACTTGTTCACTATGAGAGAAGAGTATGCAAATGTAACTGTTTCTAGTTAGCTAATCAGCTAGCATGATTTCAGTGACTGTCTTGTGTGGCAGGAAAGAGAATAGAGAAAGTAGAAGACAGACAAACACTTATTAGTGTTTAATAAGTGTCAAATTCACTAGACAGGTGAAGAAATAAACTTCTTATAGAAGAAAAATTACTGTACTTGCATATGGAAAACTCTGGTTTGTCTTCTATATGAGTTAAACATATCTCTTAATAAATGGCTCAAATAATGGCAAATTATCATTGTTGTAGAAAAGCCATCTAAACTGAAATGTACACATACTGGATGAAGTTCCGGTGTTCAATGAAGCAGATCAAGGATGCTGAACCTTATACTTATTGTTCTTCCTTGTCATTCTGGCTTCATTCCATTTATAAAAGTGAAGTTTAAGGCCCTTCAGGGAAGCAGTGTCTTCCTTATGTGAGTCCTTCTTACACTCTTCCTTTTGACTCCTGTAAATTTTTACAGAATTAAGCAAGCAACATAATAAATAAGCTAGCAATATCATGAATTAGAATGTGATAAGGTATGAAAAAACTGCAAATCAAGGTAAAGGGGATCAAGAATGTGAGGCAGAAGGGCGGGTTGATGTTAAGCCTACTTAAAATCCGGGTGTCTTCTTCAGAAGGTGGTATTCAACGAAGACCTAAAGGAGGTAAAAGTTGCTGAGTTGCCAAGATCTGGAACTCCAGGACTCCAGCAATCCTCCTTGCTCACTGTCTCAAGTAAGAGAGATTACAGGCATGTACCGCTGTGCTAGGCTCGCACCTACATTTTTGCCCATGTTCCTGGTCCTTCTTAGTAACATTTTCTATGAATTGTGGTCAGGGGCCCAGGTCTAGGGAAATTAAGTATTTCTACATATCTCAGGTATTCTTTCTTGTGACAAACGGAACATGATGAAAGCTCTACTGCAGAGGGCAGAGGGTGTCAGTGGAAACCAGAGGAAGAAAGGTACCAAAGTGGTAAGTGCGGAAAGCTCGGGGCTCAGGCTCAAAAAACACAGAAAGTGTTGAAGAATGCAGATAGGCAGAAAACTGCTGTTTTCCTGAATCGGAATGTGGAGGAGCTCACCAACCCTGAGGTTCTCAGTGGGGTGAAATTTGCCACTACTAATTCTCTCCTGCCCGCACATGCCTGCCCTTTCATCTTAATGTGAGTGAGGGCAACATCCCTCTCACGTGTTGCATTAGCAGAGGCCATAGTTTTTGGCTATTGTGAGGGCCTTTTCCCCTGCCATGTCAGGATATTTGAAAACATAAAAGAAATTCCATAGACAGGGGAGAACTATGGTTATGGAAGCAGTAGCTTCTAAAGTTTGGTGTTGAACCGAGTAGGCTAAGGGCATTCCAACTGAGATTAAAGTTGGACATTTTTCATACAAAATTATTAAACAACATTATTCAAGTAAAATACTCATTAGCATGTGTGGTGTAAGACAGGTGACAAATAATTATAATGGAGGAAATAACAGTAAGGGCACTGCTACCCTGTCAACTGACAAGGAAAAAGAGATTTAAGCAAACCTCCAAAATCCTTTAATTGATGAATAAGAAACATTTGTAGCATCACATTCATTTTGGTAGTGCCAAGGCATCTGCTAAAGAGCATGAATTTAATTTGTTGGCCTTAAGGCAGATGAGCACTGCCCATGTTTACTCTATTCATTTGCTCAGCACACTTTTCGGTCCATGGAATTTGTGCACAGTGCAAGAATAAGTTTCAGTCCAGTGCTCTGAAAATATAGCAGATTGTAGATGAGAGGATTTAACAAGATCTGTATATTATAGGGCGAAGTTCTGACGTCAATGATAGTGCCATTTTTCTGAGCCAGGAGTAGAGCTTATGTCCAAGGCAGCATTAAAATCATCAGGAATAGACAACCCTGGCTCTTTTGCAGCCTCTAATGTACCTCGAGGCCAGTGATTCCTCTATGGCTGGCACTGTTCCTGCATTGCAGACTTGGGGACTGGCCGTGCTACTAGTAAATAGCAAGTGTAAGACTTATGATCAGTTTCTCTAACATTAACACCAGATGGAGTGGTTAGGTTATTAAGAGTTTTAGAGGAGATACAATTATCAAGTCTCTGAAGAGGTTACTGAGGGGTAGATAAAAATCTCTCCTAATTACTTCTCTATCCAAACCACAATCTTCTCTTCTGGTCTCATGTCTCCATCTCACACCAGATGGTGGTTTCCTTTCTCCACCCACCAGCTAAACTGGACATAAACAAAAAGAATTTTATTATACTCTTCTCAGAGTATACTCTATACTCCACCTAGAACAGCAGGAGTAATTTTTTCAAGAAGTTTCTCACTGAAATATAAATCCAAATTTAATTCAATTCTTTTCGAGAAGTTAAGTATTTTTAATGCCATTATTAGGGAACAAGATATGGAAAATGAATAAAATGCTTCTTGCTAAAGAAAAATTCAAATTGAAACCCTCTTGTCATAAAATGAGTAACATCTATTTGTTGTAGAAGCAATAAAAACTAAAGTACAGATTCCAGTAACTCGGTATGGGATGTTTCTGTAACAAGTACTGAAAAAGTGTGGATGTGGCCTTTGAACTGAGAAATGATTGAAAGGTTAAAGAATTTTGAGACCAACAGGAGACTCTCTTGAACAGTCCTTTAATAGAAATAGGGATATTAAAGGTGCTGCCAGTGAAAACTCAGAAAGAAGCAGGCTAACATAGAAAACATGTATTCATACATAGAAATATATTAGAAATATGTAGAACATATAGAAAACCCTATGATTTAGAGAATAGTTACAGTGTCATTTTTTAAAAATTGTTGATACAAATTTGGATTTTAAAGGGTCTGCTGCTAAGGGGTCAGAGAGGTACGGCCACATGTTACTGAAAAATGGTGGGAGGGGCATCTTGGTCATCTAGCAGCAGAAAACTTGGCTGAAGTGTATCGGACAGTTTTATGGAAAGCAGAATTTATAAATAGTGAGCTTGAATATATTGCTGAGATTTCCAGGCAAATTGTTAAAAGTGAAGTCTGGTTTCTCCTTGCTGATTTTAGTAAAATAGTAGCTGAATGAGATAAATAGATAGAAGAATTATTGAACAAAAAGAATCCAGGACTTCATTTGAAAAATATTTTGCTTATCCAGATTACAAAAGGTGTCAAAAATTAGGAGATTTGTTGTCAGGAATTCATTTTCTAGAGAGAAATCCAAGAATGTTGTTGAAGGCAACACTATTCAGTCATGCATATGAGGAACTTGAAATGATTAGTTATTTGAGTCAGGAGTCTCCTAAGCCATTTCAGAAAAAGCCAATACAGATGAGATAGTTGAGAAAAGACTTATGGAGAAACATTTTGTCTAATGCAACAATCCTTGAGATGTAAAAGGAAACTCAGAGTTTTTCCGTGGATGTTATACTGGCAGAAACACAGTCTTGAACTTAAAGGGACAGAGAAAAGATGAATTTCATAGAAGCTGTCAAACTCCAAAATTTTACAGACAGAAGATAGGCTAATAAAGCTCCCCAGTTTTGAACTCATAATCTTCATGAAAAAGGAAGCATGATTCTATGTACAGAACTGCGGGCCTGGAGGACAGATCTTCTGACCCGGAGGGCAGATCCATGAGCCATAGGGGATTGTTTTAGGCCTCAAATCTAATGGGGTTTACTCGGTGGAATTTTGAAATTGCTTAGGACTTCCTTTGTTCTCTTTGTTTTCTCCTTTTGGGGATAGATAGCAATATACAAAACTGTTATCCCATCCCATCATTTTTGTGTATACCCTGTTGTCATAATCCATCACTTGTATTTTTAGAGCAGACAACTTGATTTTTGGGTGTCATAGGTTCACAGGAATAGAGTAATTTCGTGCAAGGATGAAATATGTCCAGAGTCTCATTCATATCTAATTTCTATGATTAGATTTGAGACTTTCGAACTAGTGTGATTTAGATGAGATTTTTAACTTAAATTGATGTTCCATGGATTGAGACTTTTGGGGAGCTAGGCATGCGATTAATTCTTTTGTGTGTAATGGATGGACATAAATCATGTTACAACTGCAATATGAAATGACTACATTGCATTATTAAAATATTTCAATAAAACTCCTATGTTTTCTTGATGTTTATTTTTTGCTGCTTTCACTGAAAACTATTTGAAACTGAATATGATAATTCAGGAATAGATTCCTTTTTCTTAATTATTCTCTTAATTGAAACCTGTGTACTGAAGTATTTAGAAAATTATTTTCTTAACTGAATAGAGGGTTGTGTGTGTGTGTGTGTGTGTGTGTGTGTGTGTGTGTGTGTGTAGCTAGCTGTCAAAAAATACAGATCTTTATTCTGACATTCTGATTGTAGGGAGCAGAGTCAGAAAATCCATGTATTGGGTTTTCCTCAGCTGAGATATGATCTCCAGCAAACCATTTTCAAGATTCCCTGACATATTATTTACTTATTTAGTCATTCAATTGAATTTCTCCTTAGCCTACTGTTTTCTAGTCACATACACTGAATGATAGCTTAAATTATTTTTTACATGACTAATTACCATAAATCCTCATAACTAGATTGTATCTCAACACAACGGAAACCTTGAAGAATGTCAGTGTTGTTGATTTTATGTTGAGAAAATTAAGGGCAATAGAGATTTCTTGGTTTCTAAGGCAAAAGTTCTAGTATGTCTTCATTCCTGAGATATTATTGCTTTAAATTGTAATTTACTAAACCCTTATTTTGGTATATTTATAAAAATAATTCAGTACATATGTGAGTACTGCAAATTCCATATTCCGTATTTCAAAATGCTTTTGTAAATAAGGGGGGAGTGAAGGTAGGGGAGGAGAACAAGAAAAAAGAAAGCGACAAGATATCTCATGTACAGGTATAAATCCTCTATAATGAATGTTATCACTTTGTACATCTAAAATGTACCATTAAAATATAATTTAAAAAATTTTTAAAAAATCAAAATGCTATATATTACTTTGTGGTAAATGTACTCAGTCACTTATTTAACATGTAGAAAGAAATATTTTGTGCCTTTCTGAGAGCTATATGAATAACAATAGTTATTCACTCATGAGTACCACTCATGAGTATCACCTCCATGATCCAATCACATCCCCAAAACCCCACCAGTGAGCACACTTAGATATAAACTGTACGCCTGGTTCCTAAAAGATTCATACACATCCCCTTATGCTAAATGCGCTTAGTCTATCTCTAGGAGTTGCCAAAGTCCTAATGGTTTCAGGGTTGCTGAAAAGTCCAAATTCAGAGTCTCCTCTAAGATTTAAGACAAAGTTTTAGCTGTGAGTCTCTGTAAAAATCAAAAGAGAATATTAAACATTGCCAACATACAAAGGTACAAGGTAAACGTTCCCATTCCAAAAGAGAGAAATAGGGGGATAGAATGGAACGGGACAAAAGCAAGACCCAAACCAACAGGGCAAACATTCAATCTTGTAGCTTCATATCCAGCACTTAGGGCAAGCTGTGGTGACAAAATGTGAACTCCAAAAGGCTTTGTTGGTCCCACGCCAATGGCACTGATGGTGGTTGTAACCCTCTTGGCTTTTCTCTTGGGTTGGCTTTGCTCACTCCTGGCAGCTTCCCTCAGATGTTCAATGTTCCTGGCTTTTTCAACTTTCTGCTTTCTCCGCTACACTTCAGCTTCACTCTTACAGCTTCACACACTTTCCTCTCAGGAGCACAATGCCTGGCCTCTCACACCGTCTTCTGGAATCTGCCAGAAGCCTTCCTGACCCCACAACTCTTGCATTTTACATGCACATAGAACTAACACCACATGAATGATGCCAAGATCTTTTGTCAGCTGGAGCAGTAGACATGCTTTCCTTTTTCATAGCTGTAGG
The DNA here is from genome assembly GCA_004026905.1 of Hystrix cristata. Taxonomy (NCBI): domain Eukaryota; kingdom Metazoa; phylum Chordata; class Mammalia; order Rodentia; family Hystricidae; genus Hystrix; species Hystrix cristata. The sequence continues at coordinate 19,852 of PVJO010004445.1, read as the reverse complement.
GGGACTCTGAGTGCCTGAATGACTGAATGCTAGGAACAAAATCTCAAAGAGCAAATTCTCTAGGTGGCTACCCTTCCAGAGCATGGTGCCCTGGGGCTCTCTTCTCAAAGGGAAGACTTTCACTTTTGTGATTTTGAGACTATGAAGGGTGGGGCCTTACTGGTTCCTCACATACCCTCAAGGAATGCAGCTCATTGCCCTGTTTTAAAGTGCTTGGCTTCTTTTTAATGCTAACCATTTTAGCAACCATCCTCTCTTCTGCTCCACTTCTGTAGACCCCAACTTTACCAGAGCTTTCTTTGTGGCCAAACTCAAAACTTTTAAAGTCATCAAGTTGGGCTGTTTGTTCTTGAATCTCAATGTAGAGTTGGCTAAAATCCCCCAACAGTAAACACGCCATAGCTGCAACACTAGACTACCTCGAAATTTCCTCTGTTGGACTTATTAGTTTGCCATCCTTACTCTCAGTCTCCCGTAAAGTCTCAGGACATGAGCGAAATGTAGACAAATTTACTGTCAGAGCAAACACATATGCTTGGGGCTCCAACCACCAATAGAGTCCTTATTCCTAACTGAAACTTCCTGAGCCTGGTCTTTTCCATCCTAATTTCTATCACAATTTTAGCTTTCTGAGCTCTGATCAGAATCTCTTCTCAAGTTTGGCTTACTTCTAGAGCTGCTCTCTAGCCAGCATCTTCAAACCTTTCCAACTTCCTCATATGAACCAGTTCCCAAGGCTTCTGAATCACATACAGGTAGTCATAGCCGTGACCTCACTCCTGGTACCAAAATCTGTTTTAGTTACTTTCGTGTCACTGAGACACAATACTCAACACCCACAACTCTAAGGAGGGAAGGCTTATTTTGGTTTACAATTTGTAGAGCCTTAATCAACTGATGAGAATCACACCACCATGATCCAATCACCTCTTGAAAGCCCCACCTATGAGCACATGAGGCTTTGGGAAGACATCTAGATATAAACCATAACAGTCACATAATGTTGAATTCTAAGAAAGTAGTCCTTACATAGTTCTCTAAACTCATAGGGGATATAGTGAAAATCTTCTGAATAATGAATTATTACTACAAACAATGTCTACAGCGGCTGGAAATTATCTTAGTTTGCATAGAAGCAGAAAAAGCATCCAATATTTATTTTATTATTTTTATTAGCAGCAATTCATCTTCATGAGAAAGTAGACCACCATCAAGAAAAGATTATATTATATTACATATACAAAATGGTGATCTTCTAAGAGAAGAAAAAAGATGACTATGCTTTGTGTTAGATCACTTTTCTGAACCCCAAGCTCCTTTCAAAATTGAGAAAGAGATGTAGCCAGAACCTTCTCATTCATCTCCACTCATCTTTGTTTGGACAGATTGTGCTGTTCGAATATCAGCTAGATACAGACGCTCCAAAGTGTAATCTCCAGCACAAGTGGCCCTTCTGCACTTTATACATAGTAGAATTCAGTAGGCCCAAAGCTAAAATTGCCTTTTATCTACAAACAGACTTTGCTCTGGGTTTTGACATCATTGTGAAAAACATCCCCATCTATCATTAGAGATATCTTTTTTAAAACTCAATAAGCAAAAGGCACATGTATTAAAATCTTAAATATATATTTCACAAAAGGTGCCTAAATGGCAACATGCCGAGTTCCTACCTCATTAGTTGTCACAGTGTAAGCATTCGATATTTGTGTATTAAATTGACTGTCTGCTTGGACTGACAGTTAGAGAACACTTCATCCACTTATAATGATCAGTTGATCCTGAAAGATACACAAAATGATACAAGTAAATGAACCATCAGCTTACAGCCTTTAAAAGTTCTTAAATTTCCATTCCAAGCACAAGACAGGCTTCTAATAGGTTGATCAAGTGACTCAAGTCTCAGGTGGGATACCTCCATCACATCATGCTCCAAGAAAGGAATCTGACAGAGGTGATGAGAAAATAGATGGATTTATTATTAAAAACTAAAGATTCTGTCATAGGTGGGAGGGATACAGGAACATTCTCTCTTCTAGGAATATGCTTAGAGTGACTTGTACACTCTGGTTTCTTCTGCTTCACTATTTATATGTCTACTCACTTTTCTAGCTAATTCTAAACATGGTAGAATGTGATTAGCCATTAAATCAGGCATATGAACATGAACAAATGTGTATTTGTTGTTCATTCCTTGTCTTACTGCAGAGATGGCACCATGGGAAATGATTCTTTAACCACTTCAGAATTTTTTCTAATGATAGAATTTCTGTCATGTATATTTGGGTATGAAAGAAATATTCCCCTTTTGGATATTTAAATTCCACTTCTCATGTTATAAATAAATGACTCTGATTTTTCTCTAAAAAAAGACTACGATCTTACTGTGAAATTAAAATCAGTAATTTTTTGTTGTCCACCTCAAGAATTTTAAGTTATTTATAGATGGGCTCACTTGATATCCTACATTTTCATATGTAGTCTAAGAACTTATTCCTATAAGGGAATATCTTTGCTCTTAGTGCTAGCCAAAGATATAATAGAATGGTAACAGCTTATAAGTGTGGTTTAGAAAGGACACCCAGGCAGAGCTCTTAATGATATGGCAGTATCGCCTGTGCTGTTGGAAGCCACAAGTCATGCCATTTGGCTCTTGTCTGTGTCTCAGGAACTTCATCTAGAGTCAAACATTTAGAGCCAATGTTCAATAGACTTAGCATTACATTCCATATGTCTAAACCATTCCAGGCCTTCTCCAAATCTGTTGTACCCAAACATCTAAGACTGCAGATAAGGAAACATGGATCTTTCCAGGAACACAAAGGCAATGGTGGGAATGGAGAAGAAAGAAAATTCAGCAGCAAGAAAGTGATCACAAAGAGCTAGACTGTAATTCAGAGTGATATTATAAGTGGTTTGGAAATCTGATAGGAGGGCTATAAATCATAAAAGCGTTTCTAGAATTTTGAAGGCACTGAGATTCTATGCCCTGGTAAAGGGAAAGCCCATATCCTATTATCAGAATATAGAATATGCTAAATGAATTGTGAATGGAATCCAAAAAGATCTACTATGAGAAAGTTCAGATAGATCTACCTCAAATGAAAATTAGATTAACTATGCTTTCAATACAGAAAATCTACAAAAGAAGGTACAAACACTTTTTGGAGAAATAAATAATATTTACTTCTATACATACACACACACACATATAAACAGAGTTCAGCATAAAATTGGGGATTGTGATACATATACATATGTATGCATATGTTTTCTCTCATATGAGTAATCTAGAAAAATGATCACATGAAATTAGAAGAGAAATTATTAAAGAAACAGAAGAAGGATAGGGAGAGGTAGGTAAAAGAGTAAAAGAGGGTGGATATGATCAAAGTATCTTATATGTATGTATGAAAATGCCAGGATGAAATCTATAATTTTATGTGATATGCAGTAATAAAAATTGTGGTGGACTGATATGGTCAATTTGAGCAGGAACTCCCAGGACTGAGTTGGTGTAGTTTGGGGTGTAAAAGATGCACCTGAGGATCATTGCCAACACAACATAAAGGAGAATGGGAGCAGAAGATAGGGCTGACTGTTTCCCGGGAGAAGCTCTATTGTGGCTGGAGAACCCTGAAGGGAACTCAGCTGTTCTCCTGAGAGAAGGAGCTTGGGGCCCTGCTGTTGTCAAGGATGGCTGCTGTTGCTTCAGGGGAGCTCTGGACTTCATCTTTGCTGCGAGCATCATATCCTGGTTCCAGTAAAGATTTCTTCAGCCATTTAGTGCAGACACAGATGTACATGGGACAGTGCTGTGAGCTCTCAGCCCTCATCTGGATCTTTTGGGTCTCCGGTGCATAGATAGACATTCGGCACTCTTCCTGCATTTGGCTTATGGGTGAATGTTGTAACTTGTAAATGTCCTGTATTAAATCTGCTCTCTCACAAACCATTGGCTCTAGAAAGGTAACTAATACCAAAATTTAAATAAATAAAAACATTCTGAGTACCAAAGTCGTTTCAAGACAATGAAGGTAACATAGTAACTAGAGAAAAATTATTTATAATACAATAGTATAATATAAATATAATTAACATATATAACATTAACATATTTTATAACATAAATATAATTATGATATAAATGTACACATTTATATCTTGCAAGGGATTTTCTACAAAATACATTTATTGAAATGCATACAAATTGACAATAAAGAGGCGAATAACTCCATAAACATGAGCAAAACATTTTAATGCATATATGTTAGTATGTGTGAAGCATGCACAACATCAATTTCTCATCAGGTAAATTCAAACTAAAGACACAATCATTTGTAATGTGTCTAGAATGTCTAAAATTTTAAAAAGGACAATATTGAATGCTGGCATGGACATGTAGTTACCGAAACTCTTACAATCCAAGAGGGAGTATTAATTGAGAACTATCTTAACAAAATGCACAGCAGCTTTCTTGAAGTTCATGTGTGTATATAACTTTTGAATAATTTCATTCCCAGATATTTACCTAAGGGAAATGTAAGTAGGTTTGTGCAAGAAAGTTCACAGTAGTTTTATCTATAAAAACCAAAACCCAGAAGCACTATATATATATATTTATTGGAGATATATATATATATATATCCAATAAAACTGTTAAGTTGTGGTACATTGAAACAGTTGAATACCACTCAGCAATAAAAAGAAATACGATGTCTTACACATGACACAGTATAGAAAAATCTCAAGGCCATTTGTTCAATGAAAGATAGTTGAAATGAAAGAATACATGTTATGTTTATCTATACACGTAAGTATAAGACAAACTAAAACTAATCTGTGGTGGCAGAAATAAAAACAAAGTGGTCACCTGTAGAATGTTAGGGACAGGGAATGGAAATCCCAAGACGAAATTTTCTGGGGTGAAGGAAATGGTGTATACAGTATGTTGTTCTGAGAACTGTTTACTTGATGTTCTCTTTGTGATGTCAGAGAAGTGGTTACATTCACTCACTTAGGACTTATGTGTTTTACTATATATAGACTTTATTTCAGTAAGACATTTAATTAAAATATCACTGACAATCTACTCAGACTGCCATGACAAAATACTAGAGACTGGTGCCTTAAAACACATAAATTTATTTTCTGAGTTTTGGAGAAAGGAGGTCCAATATCAAGTTGCACCAGGGCTGGTGTCCTTCTCTGTGTGCTTACCTTCCCTCTGTGTGTGTGCACATACTCTCTAGCTCGCTACTGTCCCTAATCCTATTAGATCAGAGCCCGCCCTTATGACCTCATTTAACTTTACTTTCATAAAGGCAATATATACATTTACATAAGGAGTTACAGCGTCAAATATGAATTGGGGAGGGGGGCACAATCATTCAGGCCATATTAGGTACTAAGGAATATTCTCTTTAAAAAAAAAGATTTTTGTTTATTTATTGGAGCTGTGTTTGTAAATTTTTTAGTGTTTTTTGTTTTATCCAAAGACTCCCTTCCATAGAACATGAAATTAGAGAAAAGAAATGAAAGAATGCTTCAAACTTGGAGATGTACCTGGAACGCACCAAGAAAAGTTATTTATGTTTTGGAGTAATTCTCCCAGTGCAAAATAGAAAACAATTAGCTTGCAAATCGTAAAGGTTATGAAACTACAACTCACTTACGAAGATGTGAATAACTCCAAGCACTTATATAACACTTTAAAGTTTCGTGAAATAATGTTTCAAAATCCTGCTTCAAAATATACAAGCAAAACAAGACAACCACCAGTTACATTAAGTGATAAATTTCATTTGAGAAGTATGGAGAAACTACACTGCTATAATGAAAAATAATGACTTAATCAGACTTTGTATTGAAAAGGTTCAGAGAAATAATTCTACGGGAAGAATGTTTTGGAAGAAAAATTAATCTGAAGATACATACAGAGTGTTCCTTACTCTTAAAATAGGTCTCAATTTGAAGTGACAAATAGCCTCCTCTTCCAGAATTGTATCTCAGATATTCAGGGCACATACTATGAGGCTGAAAATATGAAAAAGGGTCTTGGTATCTAACCTTTCATATTTTCTCCTGGAAATGGTTTTTTCCTGTGCTCAGCCAACAAATATAAAGTCTACTTGTATACCTAGGATGTAACTAATGACATAAAGCGAAGTTAGGACTTCATTGTGAATATAGTATGGCTTTCAGCCAAAATTTTGATGTGTTTTGTATATGTGTGTGTGCCACAATAAATCAGTATCTTTTCCAAGAAAATTGCCTCTCATTCTTGAAAGCAACAGAGACTTTTAACTAATTTTTCCTGTTATTTTATGGCACAGTATTTGCGAGGTATGTTCCTTTTCTCCACTTTTATATAACCCTTAGAATCTGCCTTTATTCACAAGTAGTATTCCTGAGGTTTGCATTTTATTATAAATTCAGTTTGTGAACAGAACCATCTCTGATCTCAAATATTGTTTTTCTAGAAATAAAGATGAGGTATAATTTAAAAAGGGAAATTTTGCCATTAGATTGTTCAAAATCCATTTTTAAATACTAAGGAAAACTCTTATGGAAAGTCATTTAAATCAGATATTTTCCGTGAAACTTAAATAGACGTATTAGAATTCTTTTGCAAAGAGTATCAATTTTAATAAATAATCCTGTCAATCTTGTATTGTAATGGCCTTTAACCATCTATAGGGTCCAGATATGATGTAATCCATGCAGCAAATATGAGCTAATTCATAATTCATCATGTGTAACGGATGCTTTTGGTACTGAACCCTGATTCCTTGCTGCTATCCACACAATGCACATCCTTCTGACTTCCAGCTGCATCCCTGACTTTGAGTCTTTCCCCAGCTCCGGGAGCTCACTCTGTTACTTAAAGGGCAGGTCAAAAGCGCAAGAGAATTAATGACACTCCACATTAGCCCTCTACCAAGGAGAGACCTGAGTCTGTACTGATACCTCAGATCCTTCATAGGGACAGCTCTGAAGCGTATTCTTCGCTGGCCTTGCGATCCTGAAAGGATGAGGCTCCTGTTATTCACAGAGGTGATTTGATTGATATTAAACTCTTTATTGGCGATCTTCCTCCTGTCTCACTTCTTCTCCCTTTTCTAGTGTTCTCAGGGATCACTTCCTAAGTAGGATTCTTTAGTGTCTCTCTTAGGTTTTCTTCAGGGGAACCCAAACGCATCATGCAACAATCGCTCATCTACTCTACAACTGTTCAGAAACTTAATTTTCATAAATTAAAAGATCATCAATTTTCAATTCTAGTTAGAAGATAGATACTTAAAGGGGCTGGGGATTTAGCTCAGTGGTTACAGTGCTTGCCTAGAAGCGCAAGGCCCTGAGTTCAATCCCTGCACACACACACACAAAAAAGATAAACACTTAAGCCAAAATCTACAAAAGGTGTATAGCAGAGTAAACTTCATATGAACTTAGCCTACAATACATTAGCAATTTCCATTGTTGCTCTTCAGATGCTTTCATCATAGGTCTTTATTAAGGTGCCCATTAGTCTAGAGAACAATTCTATGATTCCCTGCCTGGGTAATCACAAACCTCCGTACTGACATCCTAAGGAATGGAAAGGAAGGTTGGTGAGTGTCTCATGATATAAAGGAGTCTTACTGGTTTGTTTCCGGTGCTTCACTTTTAACCTTTTCTACGATCTGTGTCCCCGGAACTTTGAGATTCTCTGTTTCTACTTCCGGGAGGGGCGGTGCTTCACCACCTGCTGTTCTGCTCTCCAACTCTCTTTGTCCTTGAAGATTGATTCCTTTCTTACTTATTCCTTATGTCGTATGCTAGTGGGATCTCAAGATGGAATACAGAAAAACTTGGATTAATGTCATTATTTTTAATGTCCTTTGGGGATCGTGGAGGCCAGCGAAGAATACACTTCAGAGCTGTCCTTGTGACGGAGCTGAGGTATTAGTACAGACTCAGATCTCTCGTTGGTAGAGGGCTAATGTGGAGCATCACTAATTCTCTTGCACTTTTGACCTGTCTTTTAAGATAAAACTTGCTTTTTTTAAAGTAATGTTGGCCAAGTTAGCAAGACCATAATGAACCCTACTATCATTCCACTTTGCCAAGGTATGTGATTTGAGAGTGCTGTGAGGCCTGTCTGTATTCTCTGCCTATCTGCACAGATGTCTTATTATAACAGAGTGGAATAAATACCCCCAGAAAAGGCTCATTTACCCTACTAAAAATCATGTTCGAGATATAAAAGTCCCTCACATTTCTGTGGAAACTGGGCTTTTAAAAATTGTTTTAAATGTATTTTATTTTTTAAGAACGTGTCTTGTTATGCAGTCCAGGCTGGTCTTGAATTCATAGTGATCCTCCTGCCTCCGGAGTGCTGGGATTACTGGCCTGCATCACCCCACCCAGCTAGGAAACTGTGCTTTTTTTGTTAAACCAGGTCTTCTCAGAAGAGCCAGTAACACATATTTTTGTATAATCTACATGCACCCAGTATATTTGGTGCTAAAACTGAATTATTTGGCTTAATGGAAAAATAAAAATCTTGAAAGTTTGAATGTCTACTCCCACAATGGATCTGGAAACAGTCACACAGGGATAATGAATGAGGTCAATTGTACTGTTTTAACAGTAAGACTTGAGATACATTCAGGGATAAGGGAAAGAACTGAAATAAACTTATAAACATTAGTCTGGGTCCAGAGCAATTAGGTTGAATCAAATAAAGCAGGAACCTAGAATGCAAAAGAGAAAATATATTGCCTTGTGTATAGGGTGACACACACTCTCTCATCCATATACATATCCTGGACAGTGCACAACCAGTGGCAAACGAGACTCACACAAGCAATACTTTATATACTTGTTTTACCAGTAAAAATCAAAAGTCTTTATGTTTTTTAACCAAAAATCTCAATAAAAGAGTGTGACTTCATTCTATACCAAAGTTATATTTGACTCCTGTTTGATATGTCAAAAGAATAACAGAATTGTTTCACTTGAGAAAAGCATAACGGATTTGCAAAAAATGTAAATAGTAAAAGGTAATTCATATTGAAATTTCAATTGCACTTTCTAAGGATATCCCAGGTTACTAAATATAGAAAGATTTAATTCTTTCATCACATTTAATTCTGGATGCAAACAATATAACTATTCATCAATTCTGGGCTTTTACTGGTGTTTAGAATTTGTGGCACAGGTAAACTATTTCTGCATTATTAGTAGCTAAGTGGTACCATACGTTCTATGTGCCAGGGGAAAGAAGTTCAATCTCAGTGTGCTTATTTTCCTTTGGATTTCTGTTTTTTTTAAGGATCCCTGGAAGAAACCGTAGAATGCCATAGGGTCAGTCACACAAAGTAACATTTGCATATGTAAAAGCTCTAAATAGCACATTCTTCATGTTTTATCAGCAATACAGTTAGAGTTTACAAGGAAATATTAGGACTGGCATACTCTAGCTTCTCCCTTCAAATACTGATGATTGAACTGCAAAATCCCAGAAGCAAAAAGTAAAATGCTGTGTTTTGCATTTCATATTAAGGGTCTTGGAATAAGAACAAAAATCCAATTATTTTACTGCACTATCCAATTGCATAGTAAGGCAGCATTTAACATCAGTGAGGAGGAACAAGCAAGAAAGAAACAGAGAGAAAATATCTCTTACAGTATAAATAAATATTCAATCTCAGAATTTAAAAGCAGATCTTGTTTAAGGAAAGTGCAAAGAAACAAAAGCTCCCACTGAGCACGATTTAGTGATTATGGAAAAACAATGCTAAAGTCTTATAACTTTAAATGATAGTTTTATTGAGTAAAGTTTGATATAAGTGATTTATCCCCTTGAATTATTTCATGAGGGTTTTAAAAATAATTAAGGTTGCCAACTGTGATAAGGACCAGCTGCTACTTAAACACACCAGTGGGAAGAACATACAGCACTGTGGCCTGTTAGGAGACATGTTGCCTCTAATAAGTCCACATGGTAATATCCAGAGTTACGTAGCAGATAAATGTGTATCATGTAGAGTTTCAAAGGAAAAGTTTCTCTACGAAAGACGTCAAAGTTGTCTAGTAGTTGAAACATATCCTTCCCTCAGTCAAAGACTAAATAGCAGATAAACCTATCGCCTGGAACAATTTAGCAAACGTAACAAATACCAGGTGTCAAATTCTCTACATTTCTGTCATTAAAGCTAATCGTTCTTACAAGGCAAATAGATTCCTTAATGAAAATTGCTATTTTCCATGAGTAATTTGAAATAGCTTTAAATTATGTGGGTTTTGTTTGTAATTCAAATTTTACAACAGGACATTCAACTTTTATAGAACTTCCCTTTATTTATGATTCATGCTTAAGTTAATTAACAGTGGTAAAACGAAACCATTTTATGGATTTGTATACTATATATCCTTAAGGAAAAATGTATTCTTTACTATTGAGATAGTTAAAACTTCCATTGGCTTCCTACCACAATTATGATAAAATCTCTGCTCCCTACCAAAGCTAAGAGGATGCTACACTGGTAGTTCTAGTTATCTCTGCATCTGTTTCATACCTCACTGACTACAGTCCTGTCTCAGTGCCTGTGAGAGTCAGACTTTGGAGATGCTCACCAAGACCCTTGTGCACTGGTGCGCGTCTCTGCCTTGATCATGAGTAGAACTTGTAAATGCAAGGGCTGGTCAGCCTTGACGAGGTTATGTTGCAGTCTTGACAGCAAGTATGTGAAATCGTCACTCCGTGATAGCATTACATAAAACTCTGTCTTAACTGACAGGAGGAAAAAAGTCTCTGGCTGTCTTTGGCAAGGTAAGCCATCATGTTGTGAGAGTCATGTGGCTAGGACCAGCAAACGGTGCAGTGGACTTTCAGCAAAATAACAAAGCACTCCTTGACTGGAAGGAACTGAATTCTGCAAACCATGGAGAATTGAGCAGAATCCCCAACTCAAATAAGAGCACTACCCAGCAATAATAATTCAGGCTTGACCCTAACCAGAGGACTAAGGTAAAATCAATAGAGTCTATCCACAGAGAGTATGACAACAAATGTGCATTGTTTTGAACAAAAACCTTTGTAGTAATGTGTTACATAGTAATAGAAAATTAACTCATTTCCCTTCCTTCTTTAAACATGCTAACATTATTCCTGCTTGCAGAGCTGATTTCTTACCATGATTTCAGGCCTTGGCTCAAAATCACATCCTTTACTAAGCCCCACTGCCAACCACATCTAAAGTTCAACCCACACACAGCAGTTCATCTCCTGAAGATTACCTTCTTCTACTGTCATGGCACCACCCACCACTGTCAACAAGTATGTTTACTTTCTCAAATATATTTTTAAAATGTTTAAGGAAAATTATCCATTCACAGTTAAAAAGGTAAATCATACTAGAAGACTGATAGCAACACCATGTAGAGTCTCCTGCTGGTGATGAGTATATGAGAGTTCACAGTGTCATTTTCTCTATTGTCTTGAATGTTTGGAAATGAGCATAATAATTCCTTTTCATTTAAAAGAAAGAATGAAGGTGAAGACATTTTCAGACAAACAAAAATGAAAGAATGAGTGACTAGCAGATCTCTGTCTACAGGTAGTACTAACCATTGTGTTTCAGATAGGATGAACTGATCCCAGAATCAAAATAATGGGGCCACCGTGCCAGATATTTTCTGTTAACCTCCTCGGATCCTCTTGTAGGGGCAGGGGGGATGTTAGGTAGGCTAGAACGAGAGGCTCCCCACCAGAGAAGAGAAATAGGGCACTTTATTAAGAGCAAAAACAGGTTGCAGCAGCTCCTGTGGTTGATGCTGCCAGTGAGGATGACGGTCTACAGTCACTTGTGGTTGACACTGCCGGCAAGAATGACGGCCTGAGGTCACATTTCCTCTCTACACTATACCTTTCAAGACTGCCTTTACAGAAGTTAGAAAAAAGAAAGCTTGACCCCAGACCCTAGTGGAAAGTCCCCAGAGACCCTTCCCCATGTTCCCCAGTAAGGAGCCAATTGACCAATCAAGTAGTGACACCCTCAGCTGAAAAAGTCAGGGTGGGCCCCTAGTCAAGACCTATAAAAGCTGTGTAATGGGCCCACAGTGGCTCAGATTCGGACGCCCCTGCTTGTCTCACTGAGAGAAAGCAGCTTTGTACTTGCTTTTGCTTTACTAAAAGTTACTTTCGCTTTGGCACTGCGGTCTCAATCTGATTCTCCTTCAACCATCTGGGTCAGGGTGGGAGTCGGGCCAGGGTTAGACACTACCTTGGTGCCAGGCACTCCCACCGGGGGTGGAGGGACACCTCAAGACCCCCGGGGCTTGTGTCACTCTAGTTAACTTATTCTTCCAGAAGTGTTCATGAGTCATATTTTCATTCAGTCCTAAACTTTTTATTTTTCAATCTTGATTTCTTCATTAATGTATGGATTATTTTAAAATGTATCTGAATTACATGTGGATATTCAAGTAGTCTTTGTAATTTATTTCTAATTTAATTGCATTGTTGTTGGCGAACTTTACATTTGAGATAATTTATGGTACAGCATAGTCAATTTCCATGCATTTTAAAAGTATGCTTAATTAGAATGGGTATTGCACCAAAATTAAGTGTGGTTTTATGTAATCATGTCTGTCAGATCAATTTTATTGTATATTTTCAATATGCTAAGTTGTCACTAAATTGTCTGTTTCATTCATTTTATAAAGATCTGTATTAAAATATCCCACTTAATTATGAAATTATCTTCTTTTAGTTCTGTACTTCTGTTTTTTGCATTTAAAGTCACATTAATAAGTGCCTAAATATTTCTATCTTCTTGGTAAGTTGAAGCTTTTATTTTCAGAAATTATTTTTATATTTAGTAATGTGATTTGTCTTAAATATGTTCCTGAACATTAGAAATCAATCAAAAATGATGCTAGAAAATCCATATGTATTTATGATACACCTTTAAACAATCCATACAGCATCTGTTGCTTCTTATATTTGGTTATTCTTTTTGTACTATAACATTTTTAATTATTTCACATTATGCTTTTGGTATATTTATGCTTTCTCAGCACATATTGTAATCATCATGTAACTCAGGGATTTTGTTTGTTCATTTTTATCCAATGTATTAACATTGGATTTATTAATTTGATGTAATTACTAATATAGAAATTATACATCTTTTCAGTCTAATATGTACTTTTACTTTTATTTTCCTCCTGGATAATGCAATAATTCAAGGACTTTTAAGCATTTTAATTATATTCATCTTTTTTTCCTACATGTTATTGAAATTATTTTTGTATTGCTAAATGTTTATTTGATGTTATTTTAAAATTATTTATTTGTCGGTACATACATGTATAAATCTATATGTACATATAAATGTTATAAACATGTATATTTTAAGCATCATAGACATGATTTTTAGGCAATTAAATTTCATATGGAAGTTTTACCTCGGTTTATGAATTTAGGCCATGACTGTGTTTGTCACCTGATGAAGAATATTTCTATGTGAAGTTTTCTTTAATTTCGTTACTCTCTTTCTCTGAGGTTCCATCAGAAATCATTTTTCTTTTAATTAAAGAACATTCCTAAAACATGAATGTAAGTATACAGGTAGTAAATTCTTTCTTTTTTTTCTTTCAAAACATCTTCATTTTGCTTTTCTCTTGAAAGATTTTGTTGAATACAGAATTTTAAATATGCATATTGAAGTGTAGTTTTGATGATATCTTTCCAAACTTTTCACCAACATTTGGCTTCTAGCCTGTCTGAAAACTCCTGTACCAGCTTAAATGAAAGTGGTTTTACCTCTTAGCTCCCTTTACAAGGTCAGCAATGAGCCTGGGATGAAGCACCTGTGATTCACTTCTTTAAACACCATTTACATTCCTATTCTAAGTCTAGTAATTTTTCATAATCATATTGAGTCCTGATGCTTTTTGAAGATGTTTCTTCTTTTACTCCAAGAGGATATTTGTTATGAGTCAAAAATTTAACTAAATCACTTAATCCACTATTACAAGAATCTTAAAATTTAATAGATACTTCACACTGTGTAGCCCTGAGCACATCTGGGACTGTGAATGATAAAGATACTATCGATTTGACAATCCACATATAAATTTAAAAATATTAAAATGTAAAGGTATAATTCTGCATAAAAACAGGAAAAAAGTTTGTTAGAGACTGCAACAAGCACAGATTTTCTTTTTTTGGTGATGAAGGAAAAAATGTAGATTTTACTAGAAATTATAATAATTAAGCAGTTATGTTATAAATTTGAAGATTACCAATAGAAGATTAAAATTGCAAAACTATTTTCAAAATAAACAATGGAATAAAGGGGGAAGAAGTTGTAAAATAAAAAAAAGTCAGTGTAACTAAGAGATAAGAAAGAAGAAAAAGAGAAGCAAACAGAACAGATGGTAACAAAAATAATATGGTTGTAAATAGTTCATTGTATTAAAAATAAAAAATTCTGGGGAAAGTATCAAATTGTTTCCAGGAATGAGTTAAAATTCTTATCTAGTCACTGCTTCTCTTGTAATGGTCAGAGGATCTCTCCTGTTTCTTTCACTAAACTATTTGAGATTCAAGTTTTTATTAACCAATTCTTTTGAAGACCATACACCAAGCAGGAATTCTCACTGCAGACAAAACAAAACAAAACAAAACATTCATTTTATTCATTCATTAATAAGTGGCATGTGCTATTCCAGATAGTAGGATGTAAATTCTGTCTTTTTATGAAACTTGCATTTTAGTGGGATAGGGATAGTGGAATGGGTGAACATACACAGTCTAACAAAAAGAAAGAAAGAAATCAAATAAGTTCACATAGTGATATGTGGTTAAGAAGAAAACAAGAGAAATAGAGGGAAGCGGTGACTTCTGTAGATTGAAGGAGGTCTTTCTGAGGCATAAATTCTTGCACTGGTAGATGACTGACAATAAGGAGTCAGCCATATGAGATTCTGGGGAAAACCATTCTAGGCAGTGGAGGTGAAGGGCCTGAGGCCAGAATGAGGCTGAAAAAATATTCCAGGAAGAGAAAGGACAGAGATGCTAGTGTGTTCACAGAAGGAGTCTGTGGGAGCCAATGAGGTCAAAAGTGTGTAGCAACGCCATCATATTCATGACAGGACAGATTTTATTCTGCATGAGAAGGGATCTGTCTGAAGTTTTTACAAAGTTTCATTGTCCCTTAGCTGACACTTTTGCAAAAGATCATCATGACTGCATAGGTGAAGACTAGATTACAGTGATGTCATGTTAATTTGGCATATATTTTGTGACATACAGCAGAATAAAAATAGCCTGAGTAGATAAGACCAGACAAAAATAACTGGAATTATTCAATCATTACACTGTCAAACTAACTGGGGAGACAAGATCGCGAACACTCAAAAATAGCTGAAATCTGGGACCCCTTATGTCTAGCCACTGACAAAGGGAAGACTTTGATATCCAGTGACATGAAATAGACTTTAAAAATCCAAGAACTTTGAAGATGGTCATTAAAACTCATGGCACAAATTACATGGTCAAGATCAGTCTATTTGACAAAAGTCACAGTAATGAATCTTAATGAGGACATTAATGCATTCTGTCCTCCATCCATCTTATTTTCACATTCATATCTCTTGACTTTAATCATTTACTCGACTACTTCATGGTCTGTCCTTGAGGAGTGGAGAATGCTCCAAAAGCCATTTGTCCTGTTCCAGCACTTAGCTGTCATAAAGTGCCTTCATAAGGGTAACCTAACTCTTACAAGTGAAAAGACTCAAGAGACTAATGCATTATTTGTAATTATGGCATTGTGCTATGATATAGGAGAAATACAACTCCCAATCTGCTAGATGTCAGATGTGCTGAGTTCAAGCTCCTTGAAATTGAGGAATGAATTCCAAAGGACAAAGGAGGTTAAGAGTAGGAAAGGTTTACTGAGGAGTAGGAATAGCTCCTGAGAGACAAGAGGGGCCCCCACAGTGGGTTGCCATGGAGGTCATTTTTCCAAGAATGTTTTATAGGGCAAAATCATGAAGTGGGTACAGAGTCGCAAGATAGGTACAACATGGGTCAAATGATAATCAACCAATAAGTTTACAAGCAGAGCCACTTACCCAGTATTGATCCAACAGGGAGCAGGACATGAGTAAGGTTATATGGCTGGCATCATTAACCTTGGCTTATCTATTACTTCTAAAACAGGAACATTTTTGGGAAGGGATGGTCCAGGTGTTCTGGTCAGCCACCTGGGTGTCTAATGTATATCTGAATTTAATGAGTGGTACTAATTACAGTTCTGTTTATCCCTTAAGGAAGTATGTAAGTCAGGCCATTGTGACTTCATCTTGAGTCCCGACCTTCTTCAGATACACCTCTAAACCACAATTCCGATACCTGTATTTTGTACTGACTTCCTTGACAGCCCAGTCCCTCTCTGAACTGTATATTAATTTCTTCTAATTAGCTGCCTATAGTAGTATTTTCCATATGCTGTGTAACTTATGTTAACACAATTTTATGGGAATTACTATTTTGGCCATTTTTCAGGTAAGAAATTTGAGACTTAAAATATTTGATAACCATTGTGACTCACAGACTCCATGAATGGCAGAGCAGAGATCTTAATGCAGAAGAATATAGCCCCCTAATCACATCATGTTTCACTATAAAGTAGACCAGAATTTAGAGTTCATCATAGTATAAGAGAACTTCAGATAGGGTGGATAGCATTCTGCCTGGCCTTCCAACAGACCTTGTGGGATTTGGGGTGAGTACCAATTTCCCATCATTAGTCACTTTCTCATCTCTAGCAGTGTTATCAAGTAGATCCTTCTAAAAGTGGCTCTCCAAATAAACGTTACTGTGTTCTGGGTTTCTCGTCTCTCCTTCTGGAGTTAGATCCAATGTTCTTCTTATCTTGAACAAAGAATTGAATGAAATAAGCAGTGGCAAAATTTATTTGAAAAAGTAAAAGTGAAGAGTGAGAGAGAAACTGGCTCTTCAGATTGAGCTTGGGTGAGTAAAAGAGGAAAGAGCAAGATAAAAGAAGACCTGGAGGAAGCAGGGGGTATATCATGAGGAAAGCCAGGATATTAAGTTCTTCTTGGCACCTGTGTCCTTTTATACTGTCCAAATTGCAAGGAAACCTGCAAGAACTACATGTGGGTCTTGAGAGGTGGTTCTGGGATCCTGCGCTTCAGCCCGACATCAGGTCTAAGTCGTCCTATTGAAAACCTCATGAGAAGTCTACATACAAGGCTTTGGGAATGGTTCTGTGCATGCGTTCCAGGATCTTATAATTAACAGATCATGCCTATTCCCCCAGCCAGCTTTGCCGTGCTCTAATCTCCTATGTCAGCAGGAGTATTGTCACATAATTTTTTTCTTGGGTATGGTCTTTTTATTTTTTGAATTTCTTTGATTAGGGTAAATTCTAGATGTAGAATGATTCAGTTGAAAGGTTTAAATATTTTTATTAATCCATACATTTTCAAGAGTCTCATGACTTTACTATCACTGGCAGTACATTATTCTGATTTTTTTTTCCAGTTTTTATTTTTGATTAGTAGAAGTTTGCATACACAATGATTACAGTCTCTGTGGGGAGTTGGTACACACACATAACATACCTAAATTCCTTTCTCAACCCCTATCCTTCCCTCCTCCCCTGTCTCTTGATCTTCTTTCCTATTCGAAAAAAATCTATTCTATTTCCTATTATCTATCTTTTATTTGATTTTATTTATATTTTGGGTTTCTCATGTTAGAGAAACATCTAAGATACATTTAAGCTTGTATATCTGATTTATTTCACCTAACATTATCATCTCAGGGTGCATCCATTTTCCTACAAATGACTTAAATTTATACCTTGTTGGCAGATTTTTAAAAACCTGAGTTATAATTAACTGATCTTTGATGATTCAGGAAATTAAGACTAGTGTAGCATTATAATAGCTTTAGGAAACTAGGATTAGTATAGCATTATGATAGCTTTAAATTTGTTTTTTATGAAACAACTTTTAAAAGGAGTATTTCCTGTAAAAATCCACCCCAACTCCTATTACAAGTCAATGATGCAAATTGCTTTCCTTTGTGTGGCAATTTAATGCTCTCCTGAATTAGCTCCCTGGTTTTCAGAAGCTGGCCTTGAATAGTCATGCTCACTGATACAGACATTGCACAATGAGAAATTCATTTTCTGTTTGATTTTGTAAGTAAAATTACAATCTGACTCCACTTTTTTCTGCTACTACTGAAAGATATTAATGAAACATAACTCCAGAAATTTATTTGCAAGGTTCTCTTCTATCACACCTTTTGGTCTGAAAATGCCTTTTTAGATCTGTGCAATAAGAGAGGGTAGGGGAGAAGAAAAGTCTGAGGTCAGAAAATCACACAAATTACAGAAGCCAACATTTTCACGAAAGTCTCACAGTTATAAAAGAAAACTATTCTCAGATGAGAACTATTTGTTTGTGTTTCGCCACTAGATTCCAAGTCTCAGGTTGCCTTTAAATAGGATGCTTCATCAATAAATCAGAAGTTACTAAAGAGCCAGTCAGGCTTCAGGAAGGAAGGTTATCTAAACAACAAAATTCATTTTCAGGGTGTGGTTCCAGAAGCAAGATATTTAATATTGAGGTGAAATTCCTCAGAGGATTTCCCTGTGGACCAACTCCTTCCCTCCACTCTGAAGGAACCAAAGCATCCCCAGCAACAGCAAGGACCAGCCCCTTCAGATGGCTCTAACCTGAGGACAACTCGCTGAAGAGTAACTGGCATCTTCTTTGTACCCTTCTCAGTTCATCTTGATTTATGGACTACACTGACCTGACCAGGGTCAGCCAGCTTTCTGTTCACTCTGTACTCAAAGTTACACCCTTGTGTCTTATGTCCGCATACAAGGTAGGCAACCCATACCTATACCTACCTCCTTGTGTCACTGTGTTAGCGTTATATGCCAAACAGTTTGGTATCCTGGCTAACCTTGAGTACCTCGTAGCTCTTCCCTGGCTTTCAGAACATCCCTGATCACTGCAGTTATTAACTTCTATAATAATTGATTATCAGGGCTGGGGATTTAGCTCAGTGGTTAGAGTGCTTGCCTTGCAAGCACAAGGCCCTGAGTTCAATCTCCAGCACCAAAAAAAAAAAAAGAAAAAGATCATCAGACCCTTTTGCCCTTTTACTCTGGACTGTATGTGTGCTAATGTTTGATCCATTTATTTATTTTGGTTTCTGCAGAATTTATCCCTGTGACTAACATATAAGAGAACCAATATGTTCGATGAATAATTTTTTAAAAAGAAAGAATAGATAGATGATAGATAGAGAGATAGATACATAGATAGACAGACAGACAGACAGAATTTGACCCTGCAAAGACAGCAGGGTTTCCTTTGTGTTCTGGCATAAACTGTCAACAGAGTTTTGTCCTTAGTGAATAAACTGATGTTGGAGTCTGCATTATTGAAACTGATATCCACTGGCCTGGAGCAGTGTAACAGAAAGCAGGAAACCTGAGGACTTTACCAACTTCTCATGTGCTAAGATATTTTTCTCTAAATTAAAAATCTCACCTGCTTTTTGCCCGAATTGTAAAGATGAGAACAGCCTACATAATCAGCATTCCTCGGCTTGAAACTGGAAGGAGAGCTTGATGAAGTTCTTAAGTTTGTCCTACTTTTCTAAAACATCTCCTGACATGGAGCTATATAGGCAACAATTACCAAATTTTTCCCTCATCCTCCTATATAACCCAGTTTTGTGCTAGTATGAAAAAGACAGAAGAGAACTGACGAATTATTGCAAGCAATCATGGGATATCCC
>PVJO010004444.1:0-109558 GCA_004026905.1 Hystrix cristata | reverse complement strand
GGCATTTAGGTTGTTTCCAAGACTTAGCTATTACAAATTGTGTTGCTATGAACATGGTGGTACATATGTCCTTGTGGTATGACGATTTTAATTCTTCTGGGAAGATCCCCAGTAGGGGAATAGCTGGGTCAAATGAAACCTCCAGTTGTAGTTTTTTGAGGAATCTCCATATTGATTTCCACAGTGGCTGGACCAGTCTGCATTCCCACCAACAGTGGAGGAGGGTTCCGTTTTCCCCACAGCCCCGCCAGCATTTGTTATTGGTTGATTTTTCCATATACGCGGTTCTTTCTGGAGTGAGGTGGAATCTTAACGTTGTTTTGATTTGCATCTCTTGGATGACTAGTGATGTTGAACATTTTTTCATATATTTATTTGCCATTTTTATTTCTTCGTCTGAGAAATGTTTATTCATTTCAGTTGCCCATTTTTGGATTGGACCTTTAAATTTGAGAGGTTTAATTTTTTTGAGTTCTTTGTATATTCTAGATGTTAGACCTTTGTCCGATGGATAGCTATCAAAAATTTTTTTCCCAGTCTGTGGGTTTTCGCCCTGCTCTGTTGGTGATTTCTTTTGCTGTGCAAAAGCTTTTTAATAGCATGTGGTCCCAAGCACTGATTCTTTGTATTGTTTCCTGTGCAGTCTGGGTTCTGTTCATGAATTTTTTTCCTACTCCTATGTCTTCGAGGGTTCTTCCTATTCTGTTCTCCAGTAAATTTAGTGTTTCTGTTTTAATGTTTAGATCTTTGATCCACTTTGATTTGAGTTTAGTACATGGTGAGAGACATGTATCTAATTTTACTTTTCGACTTGTTGTAAGCCAATTTTTCCAGCACCATTTGTTAAAGAGGCTATCTTTCTTCCAGTGAGGGTGTTTGACTCCTTTGTCAAAGATGAGGTATTTGAGTGTGCCTGGGGTTGTTTCTGTATCCTCCAATCTATTCCATTGATCCTCAGGTCTGTCTTTTTGCCAGTACCATGCTGTCTTTAATACTGTAGCTCTATAGTATAGTTTTAGGTCAGGGACTGTGATGCCCCCTGCTTTTCCCCTGTTGCTTAGGATCGTTTTTGCAATTCTTGGTCTCTTGTGGTTCCAGATGAAATTCATGATTGTCTTTTCTAATTCTTTGAAGAATGTTAGTAGGGCATATGGATTTTCCAGAGATCCCAGTGTGATTCTAATGTACAAAGTTGAAGACCACTGAAGGAAAGTGTGATTGCTACATGTTTTGGCTTGTGTTTAGATGACACCCCCCAAAGCCTCATGTGGTCATAGGTGGGGCTTTTTCAGAGGTGGCTGGATCTAGAGTGTATGATTGACTCATGGTGCAATGCTAGGATTAAGGGTGCTGGGATTAAGGGAGTGTGATTACTAAATCAGTCTACTGATTGGTTTGGTACCCGCACTAAACCAGATAGCCTAGATAGAATATAAAAGGGGCAGAGAGAAGCTGCTATTGTTACTTGTGGTCTTTTGCTTGCTTGCTTTTACTGTCTTCTGCCTGCTATGAACTGTTTTTCCTCTGCGATGCCTCTCCGCCATGCCACCCTGCCTTGGAGCTGGGTGATTAGGGACTGAAACCTCTACAAACTGTGAGCCAAATAAACCTTTCCTCCTGTAACTTTGGGTGTTGGGTATTTTTGTCTCAGCAATGAGAAAAGTAACTAAGACACTATGTTTACAATAACAGATAGCAGATAGCAGAATACTAAGATACCTCAATTTATACATTTAAGCTTGTAAAAAAATTTTAAAAATGTTTTCATAATATGTTTTTTACTTCCAAAAAGATGTCACCACTACCAACTACCATCTTTTGGTGGAAAATGTATTTTATGTATACACATGAACATTCAAAGCAAAATTTCTTAATGGTGAGAGTTAAAGTTTAACTAAATGATTCACATAACCTACCATAAAGCAAACTTGTAAATGTAATTCAATGAATATCACAGTATATTATCCTAGTATGAAAAAAGAAAAAAATTAAGATACAAGGCATTATAATATAGTTAACTTGTTTTAGATAATACATTTCTTTGTTATCTTTGTTAGGGAAGTTAAGATTATAGAGTAATGAACTTACTGCTTTAAGTGAAAAGATTATGATGACTCTGTTACATAAAATATTTTACCTTGGAAAAGTGTAAATAAACTTGTGGCAAATAGAGAGGGGTGGGTGAATGGAAGGGAGGAGAGGGGAAGGGGGGGAAAAGCCAAGATACATCATGTACAGCTACAAAATAACCATGTTGATTATGATCATTATGTATATAATGTACCAATACATGTTCTTGGTAAAAATGAAAAATTTAAAAATATATATATTTTTACCTGAAACTAGTTGTCAATGTGACTTTATCTTCTGGAAGTAAAAATAAAAAATTGATGAACAGTTTTATTTTGAATGAATTTTCAAATGGATACATCCCTAAACTCACCACTCCAAAGACAATTTTCTTACTCAGATTTTGTCTTAGTTACTTTTCTCATTGCCGAGACAGAATACCCTACACTCAAAGTTAAGGGAAGAGAGGTTTATTTGGCTTACAGTTTGTAGAGGTTTCAGTTCACAATCAGCTGGATCCAAGGCAGGGTGACATGGCAGACAGGCAGAAGGCAGCAAGGTAAGCAAGAGATGCAAGCAAGGCTCTTTCTGTGCCTTATATTTTATCCAGGCTACCTGGTTTTAGGGTCGGTAGCACTCCCACCCTTAGTCTTAATACCCTTAATCTTAGCATCATATCCTTGATCCCAGCAGAACTATGCCAAATCCATCAGTGGACTAATTTAGTAATCACACACTCTAGATCCAGCCCCACCTATGACTGCATGAGGCTTTGAGGGGACATCTAGACACAAATCATAACAGATCGCCTGAGGAGAGAAATTTATCTCCACACTTTAGTTAAGATTATCAATTTTGAAAGTACAACCAAAGAAATGTTAATTTCTGATGTTTCTTAACGCAGAGGAATAAAATCCTTGCAAAAATATTACTTGGATTTTTCCAGAAGTGAACATTTCACAACAGAATCTTATGACTGAGGAAATGTCAGAGTCTCAGAGGTGACTTGTGCTGCACACAGTAAAGTAGTATAATCCTACCATTTGGGAACCAGTTCATAGTACTATAAACACCAGAGAAGCCCATTTTTCTGTCTTTAACCCACTGGCTATTACTCAAATCACCCAGTCATAACTACTGTCCACACCATTTACAAATCTAGCTGCGCTTGCCTCCACAGGGGAGAGGCAGAAGCGTGAGTACAGTGGGATGCCACTGTAAACTGCCACTGGGGTTTCACTGTGCACAATGCCAAATGCTGTAGCTGGTTAGGTGGAAAGGCCCAGAAAAGCATTTGGGGAGGAAGGGAAAGGACTTGTTACCTCTAATGTCCCACACTTCAGGGGATTTAGCAGCCTTCTTTTAGTCTTAGTGCCTGGGTTGCCTTTCTCTTATAATTGATTATGAGGAAAAAATTACTGCTCCATGTACTAGCTTTTTGAAGATAACAAAATAAACAAGAAATTAGTTTATCAAAAAAGCAACAAAAGTGGATTAAAATTCCATTATTCTTGCTGTAATTTTCAGTATCAAGAGTCTGATTTTAAAGATACACCATTTTTTTTCTCTTTTGCACTTCTACATTTATAAAATCAAGCCAAGCCTCTTGAGACTGAAGTTCTCAAGAGATCGTTGTTGTTTTAAACAACTTTATTTTGAAGGCACAACAGAGCAAGAGCCTGGTTATAACTTCCCACATAGTTGCCTAGGGTGAGCACATTTCCCCTGGGCTTCTGTGGGATGTGGAAGCACATTCCTTCCGTAACAGTATCTTGGGCTGTGAAAGTCCACAGAATTACTCTCTGGAGATGCAAGGACTGTGAAAACCAAGGGAGTTAAGGCAGGAAAAGATTTCTCCAGAGAAGTAGAGCCAGAAAGGAGAGGAGGAATTTAAATGTCTCTGGAGGAGCCACATTGTAAAGAAAAGAGAAAAGCTTCAATAAAGAGTACATGAGGAAGTGCAAACTGACTCAGATCGTATGTGAAATTAGTTTGGATCAAGCTTCTAATACCACTTGTTTGAGCCAGAACTGTGCTTATGACCAATCTAGTATATATTCTAATAAACACATATTCCCACTGTGAAGGCAACATTCTCAAACCAAATTGGGTTTAGTTCATAGCCTACCTGTTCCACAGGCAGCTATTTGACTTATACTTCCAAGTATAATCTTTCATTCACTGTTATCTCTAATCTTAGGCATCATATAGCCATTCTTAAAGAACATTTTCAAAAAGACTTATTGGATTTAGCCCTGCAGTGTGAATTTTAAAATATTAAATTTGCAAATTAAATGAGGAAAGAAAGGGATAAAATATCAATACAACCTTTTTATTTCCTATTAACTAAAAAATCTAATCAACCAAACAATACGCTTACATCCTAAAATCTTCTTCCCCATAAGCAGATCTTTACTGTACTTAAGGACTTAAATTATCTCATAGTTGCCTATCTATTCATGTAAATGGAATCACAATGAAAACAAGAACTATGTTTATCACAGATCCAAATACACAGACAGTGTATCATAAAGATTTGTTGAATGAATTAATGCATTTAGATGAGAAAAATGTATTTGGTGGCACTTCTAAATAGACCATATTTCTGGCAATAGGAACTCTGAGCTCCAACAAACAATACCAGATACAAGTTATATTTCTATTACTTTTTAACAGTTAAAACATTAATTCTTTCATAAGTTGAACTGATTTTTAAGGTATTTACATTATACAAATGTTCAAGATTTTTGAAATGACCGAGATGAATATGAAATACATGCTGGATGAAAGAACACACAGGCATGAATATTCTAGTCCTTATACAGGACTTCATGCAACATGCCTGGCCCTCTTATTACTCTCTATCACGGTGCATGGTGATCCCATTTCCTGGAATAGCACGGCACCTTCTTTCTTAGCTTGAAAAACCTTCCTCATTCCCCTAAACTCACTGAATGGTGATGATCCACGCTGTATTTCAATTACACACACAGAGAAAATAGCATAGTCTTTTACAACTGCCATCTATAACCATGGTCTGTTATAATAAAAAAAAATCATGCTGAAAATACTGACAGTCCAACATCTTCAAAGTATTGTATCTTCGAATTTCTGATGCAAATATAGGAAGCCTTCAAGATGTTTAGCAAAACAAAATTTAGATTACTATCCTTTGAAATGGGACAGTATTTGGTGGTAGAGGATTTAAAAAGGTTAGAAGTTTTTTTTATGCTGTGGGCTTCACTGAAAGCAATATGTCATTTCAGAAGTGTAGAATGTCAGAAAATCAAGAGTTTCTGCCTTTCTAAGTACACAAAGTTTTAGACTTTAAGTGCTTTCTATTTCCTTAGTATGAACAGTGCTGAGGATGCTAAGATAGAGGCTCTAACACTTAAGATGGTCTTGTATAAGCTCTCTCCATTGGGTTCAATGCAATTCAGTCTTTTATAAGAGATACAAGAAAAATAACAGAACTAATTTTAATCATGGAATAAAACACATTCTCTGAAAAATGCAAACATTTATAGATTATGGCTTAGTAGAAAATAACAGAGACTGAAATGTCATTATATTTATCAAATACTCATAAAAGCTTTGTGTTTTGCCAAAACACCATACAGTTGTAAAAATCAGAAATGCAATTTACCATATTTCAGGGAACCATGTGATATATTGACCACAATTTTATTAGCTTTTATAGGCAACTGTGACATATTTTGCAAATAGGACAAGAGCCAGAAATCTGTCGACTACTAATTTACTAGGAGATAAACCTCCTGGTGTTCATTCTCTGCTCTAGAATGAACCCCATCCCCTCATCATGGGTTATTTTGAGAATTACAATTATCCATGAGTACTTTAAAAACGTAAAGAAAGGATAATGAGTTTCTATGCCACCCTTCATATTCACATTTCAAACGTTTTCTTTAAAAAGTACTTGTTACAATGGTGAGATAAAGCTGCACAATATCTTAGTAAGTACATTTAATAAAGTTTTCAGGAATGCAAAAACATGACATTAACATATAAGCAAATCAGTTTCCAGTATTCATTATATTTTAGCCCTCCTAGGGGCTGGGGATTTAGCTCAGTGGTTAGAGTGCTTGCTTTACAAGCACGAGGCCCCGAGTTTGCTCCCCAGCACAAAAAAAAAAAAAAAAATTTAGCTCTCCTGCTTTATCATCTTGGCTACAGACTCAAAGAATAGTAAGAACCAGTTACATGCACTATGGTAAACTTGACCTCCTCAGATTAGATTCTTACTATGTTCTATTAGTAACAGAGCCCTTCTTGATGCAGCCCATGGGGCAAAGTGCATTTCCAAAATGCCAATGTTTGATTATATTGCTTGTGCACTAATCTTTCATATCAGACCCCAGGTTCTATGTCAGAGACCTTCATTAGGAGGCCATGACTTCTCATATCCTTCTCTCGATTCCTCCAGCCACTACGTGTAGTCACTCAAGCCCCCAAAGACGCATGGTCCATTTTTAAAGCAAGTACTATTTCACTACTTTGCTTCTTACAAACACTTCCTACTGTCATTTAACCAATAGCAAAGCCTTCCTGTGGTTTTCCTTGTGGGGCACTGGCCAGATGTATGTATGTGATGGATATACAGAGGTAAGGGGCTTTTGGAGCCGCACACCCAAAACCTCCCAGAACTCATGGTTAGAGATTAAAAGATAACCTACAGGCCCACAAGTCCCAGCAGGATCAATATGCATTGCCTTAAAGAATGAATACTCTGGCATTTGTCCTCCTCATACTCTATTTTATCATTTAAATTCGTCTCAGAGTCAGTCATTTAACAGACCACCAGACCATGCCTTGTCCTTCCCCTGACCCCTACATGAGTTCCTGCCCGGATGCCCTTCTCTTTTGTTTTATTCTTGCTTCCTGGTTCTGTCAATAAAGGGCCACAAAGGCTTCAGTTCGGACTGTCTTTATGAGACTTGCTCACACTGAGAGGTCTCTATTAAGGGCAGCCCCTCCAGGACCTCTTGAAGTTTGGATTGGACATTGACTCTGAGTAATCTTTCATCCTTTGTGCTGTGCCACGGTCATGAACTGTGACATTGCCATATGAGGAAAAGTTCTCAACATCTTCAGACTTCCCCATATATAATATGTATATTTATTTCCTGCTGGCCTTTAAGTTCTTTGAGGACAGATGTATGGTACTTTTTTTTTCCCATGTCTACAATGTATTGTCCACTGTTTTTGATATTGCTGTACCCAATAACACTTTCTTAACAAATAGACATCCGTATGTCTATCTCATCTAAAGATCCTACCTTACTTTTAGAATGGAGGTTAGTGAACTCTGTGTCTACTTCATCTAGACGCAGCTTCTTTTGTTGCTCTCTGACTTAATGGCTACGGTAATTGCCTGAAGCCTGCACCACCCCCTCAAGTCCATTTTCCATATAGCAGCCAGATGATTTTATTAGAGCATAAATTATAACATGACCTTTCCCTGATTAAATTCCTCCAATGGTTTTGCACAAGCACTTAGAATTAAATTCACACTCCCTTTCTTTGCCTTGGTGATCTGTTTCTGCACATGTCTCCAGCCTCACCTACTCCCTCTCTCCCCCTTGCTCACTGCACCTCAACCAAAATGGTCTTCTTTATGTAGCACATGTAGCTAATTTTCAAATTAGTCCATTAAGCTGACCATCCTCTCAGCCTGAAATTCTGCTTCCAAATCTTTGCTTGGCTAGCTTCACTCTGTTGATACTCTCTCTAAGTCCTTCCCTGGGCAAGAGCTCCAAAGTAGCTGCCCAAGACACTCTCTGCCACATCCACTATTTAAGGTTCTTAAAAACTTACAATTTTCTGACACATTTCACGTTATGGATTATCTGTTTTCCCCTACTACAGTAATTTTATCAGATTAAGGACTTGATCTATTTAATTTCCCACAGTGTCCTCAGTACCTAAAACAGTGCCTAGAATAAAGTAGATACTCAATAATTGGTTACTGATTAAATGAACAAATGAAACTGGGGTTTGCCTTCGCGATGCAGGCAATTAGTTCTCAAATGTTTTTTTTGGTTTTTTTACAATTTTACTCCCGAAGTATTTTTTCAATTCTAAGGGTAACCCCAAGGTAACACTTACAGAAATCATGGCTAAATCATCTTTAAATTTACTCAGCTTACCACGTGTCAGGTAAATACTGGGTGCTTAATATTTATGGAATTAACACATGCAATTATTTTCTCATATGTGCTCAGAAGATGACAGATAGATAATAGATAGATAGATAGACAGATAGATAGATACTACCAAATGCACACTGTAGTGTGAAATATGTTTTACTACTGAGGTTCATTTTTCAAACTTTCTTTTTGGCTAGAAAAAGATGCATTCTGAATTTGAATATTATAAAGGAGAAGTTAAAATTCCAGGTTAATTGATAAGAATCTATTTTACCTTCACACTTTTGAATTACACGGCAACCTGACAGCCCATTATAAAATTTTCAACAAGTCTGAGTTCAGCATTATTTTGGTAAAGAGGATATATAATACTGATTTATTTAAATAATCTACTCTTCCTCTCTTCTTTGGGCTTACCTATGAGTATAATTAAAATTATTTCTTAAATAGCTACTCATTTCTTCTGAATTAAATTCACTTTTGAATTAAATGTGTGCATACACACATACACACATGCTATTGTTCTTTGGTTTGTTTTGGGTTTTAATCTTACAATGATATCTGCTAATGATATGAATAAATCCCAAAGCTGTATGCAGTATTTACTTTTCTTTCACTTTCATGAAATTAATTAAGATAACTTGGTCACTACGACCCAAGATTCTTATCACTTTTAGATTACTAATTAGTTCTCTCTTTGGATCAGAATTAAATCTAGATTATACATTCCTAAAGTTGTTTCCTCTATTTTATGAATGGTAAAACTGTCAAAGAAGCTAATGAGAATAATTTTTTTAATTTGGTTTCATAAATTTGAAACTTTTAACAAGTGTCCAAACAGCTGAGGTCCATAATCATTGTTTTAATGGATTTAAAGACCCGTAGAAAACTGACAACTTATCCAACAGCAAAGCAATTCTCTCTTAAAGATAGTTCGTCTTTCTTCAGTCTGTAGGATGCTCTCTTAACAAATGCCTAGATGTGCATTTGTTTAAAAGCTTTATGAATCTTTAGCAATCAAATTCTGTTTTTCTAAATTTCCAAGGTAGGGTAAATGTTGAGAAAAATACACAAATATATAACACCCCACCCCAAGACTCCTAATACCAGTAACCTCATGCTAAGCCTAAGTAGACAAATCGGAAGGATGTTTCTAAAGCTGCAAAAGAACATGAACAGATATCTTAAAGGATGAGAAGTTTTAAGAGTTTTAAGGGTAAGGATCATAAAAGAGATTAGCTTTGATTCAACTTTCCCATCTTAGAAATGAGAAGATTAAGGAAGATCGCACTGATTCAATGATAGTACTTTTCCAATTTTATAAGGGAGAAAACAGATTGAGTCCAATGAGTTGGTTAAGCTACTATAGAGAGAAAATAACTCTAAGGAAGCCATGATTAATGTCGATAAGAGACCAGACCCCAGGAAATCAAGACAGTTTTCTTTGCAGGAAAGAAGGCTAGGTTCTGACATCAAAGCAATAAAAAGATTTTCTTGAAATATTTAAGAGATAAGATGTAAAGATTTCAGAATTTTAGAGGACAA
Source organism: Hystrix cristata (assembly GCA_004026905.1). Taxonomy (NCBI): domain Eukaryota; kingdom Metazoa; phylum Chordata; class Mammalia; order Rodentia; family Hystricidae; genus Hystrix; species Hystrix cristata. Next base: position 99,776 of record PVJO010004444.1, on the reverse strand, counting down.
ATTTGAAAATGGACAGATAGAAACAAATAATTAACACATATAGATCCATATTCCAGGTATATCTTCATTCACTATTGCATTAATGAGCACCTGGCCCTGTTTCTGGGCCCTGTGCAATGAAGGAGTGAACAAGACAGATTTTCTTACAAAATCACTGACAAGCAAGTAGTATATGAGTTCATATTCATAAGTGAAGACAATGATCTTCAGAAAGAGTAGAAATGTCAAGAGTCCCACGTAAGTGTGAAACAGACACCAAATTCTAGCTGAATATTCGTTCCTTGTAAAATATTTGTCCAAATTTTAAATTTCACTGAAATACAAAAGAATAGCTTCTATCTCCATCTCCTCCACTGATTCAGAGCACATATTCTCAAGTCAGATGGATTGTATACATATCCCCCTGCTATCTGGGAACCCTAGAAAATCCAAATAATTCTACCTCAGTAAAATGGGAGTGGTAACATATGAATTTCATACAAATGTGAGGACTATTATATGTGATAGTAAGAATTCAACACAATATCTAGTACACTACACACATTTGATAAAGGCTAGACATCATCATTATTATTTGTTATTACTATTGCATGCACATTTTATTTTGTGAACTAAAAGCTATTTTATAACTAAAAGTCTGCCAAATGTTAGTGACCTGTTTCACTTTCTCTAAACAAAGTCCTATAACCCTATTGTAATCCTACTAGTTTGGATTGAGAGTAACAGTCATTCTTATCTAAAAGGTTTGAATTCGTAAGCAATTCCAAAGTTTTAGAAGTACAGACCACACACCCAGACTGACATTTACCAATGTCCGCACACAGGGAAAGCACACAGGGCCTCCACCTTGCACTTTAGTCTGGAACAGTGCCTCTCATGGAGGTTTGCTGCAGAGAAATAGCCAGTCTGTACCAGCGGCTCCAAATCTGTAACACAGTCATGACTCAACCTATAGTTATCAAGGTAAACTTAGTGAAGAATCTGACTCTATTGTTGATGTTTGACTGTTGACAGCTTTCAAACCCTATCCCTTGTGTTATAGTTTGTATCTACTTGTCCCCCATAAAGCCTCATGCACTCACACCTTGGGTTTTTGGAAAGTGATCAGATTGCGAGGCTTATAGCTGACTTGCTGTTAGGAGGTAGGATCCTGTCTGGTTGGAAAACATGGGTCACTGGAGGCATGGCCGGGATCCATCTCTTCCTCACTTCTCCCTTAATCTTACTCTCTCTGCTTCTTGCTGCCATGCCATGCACTGTTTCTCCTCTGCCAGGCCACCCTGTCTTGGGGCCAGCTGACTATGGACTGAAACCTCTACAAACTGGAGCCAAAATAGATCTCTTGTCCATTAATGGAGGAGGGTGTCAGGTACCGTGTCCCAGCGACAAGAAAGCAACTAAGGCACCCACTCTTTCTCCTTAGGATTGACAGGAAGCTCAAATAATGCTCACCTTTTCCCATCACTTAACCACTGTAAAAACTCCAATTTAGTCTCCATTCCTTGCTTTCTTAGTCATTTTTTGATCTGCTTGAGAAACATGTTCTTCTCTCTTTGAAACCCCTCGTTATGTTAGCAATAAACTCTTTAATGCCGCCTTGGTATAGGTGTGGTGTTATCAGTCTCTACATAGAATCAAATCTGCCATTGAGAGGAAAAGTAATCCAGCTTCTGAATATGGCCACAGCAGAATCTGAAAGATCATTAACCTTCCTTTCAGGCATCCTTTGCAAAACTAGCTCAGTGACTCGAGTACAGTAAGTGATTTAGGAAGCTCTTTCATAGAACTCTCTTTAAAGGTGCATGAATTCTCTTTTTATAAAGTTTTTCAGGAACTGTTTTTCATTTTCTAGGGTCATTTATTTATATGGCCATGATATGTTTTGCCTTTGGAAGTGGGACTTTGGAGAGAGGCCCCAATGAGAATTGAGGACAAACACTGGTTTCTTGGGACATGGCAGAAACTGGACAGGGAAAATTTGAGACAAGTAAAAATAAATCCTAATTGTCCCAGGACAATTCTAAGTTAGACATATGATTGCGGCATAATTATTTACAGTAAATCCTTTTAATCTCAAAAATGCCCTGATAGGGTAGTAGACTATATCTAACACTACAGAGAAGAATTTGGATTTGGTCAAAGGTATCTTGAGACACAGGGTAGACTATAGTCCATCTACAAATAAGGAATGAGTACACTGCTTATCAGAAATCCCACATGGAGAACTCTAGGAAGAAATGTCAATTGATAAAAAACATCTGCTCCTTGTCTTCAAGAACCCTAGAATACAAGAAATGGGCATGAAACTGCTATACATGGTACTCTGACAGTTGCTACAATCAATAGTAATATAGTGATAAAAATGCACATGAGCTCGAGAAGTATCATTTTGATAAACTACATATGTAGCTAGGAGATTCAGAATTAACAAATATTCCTGTTTTGCTCCATTGCTTTATAACTTTATGATCCAACAACACTGTAACTTCTACGAATCTTAGCTAAGGAACAGCAATAGTGAGTCCTATTTATCAAGTAAGCTAACACAAGTAAATGTCATTATAGCAACCCTGACACACAAAGGACAATATCCAAACTATAGCTTATTACAATGGAATTACCACCACCATCACTGTTATTATTAGTATTATTATTATCAATAGCAACATTATCTAGGTTAAGAAGTTCATCCAATTATTTTTCCATGCTAAAGCAGTAAGAGAAATAAAAATAATTTTGTTAAAAGCAACCTATGTTAAAAGTATTGTTTTATTTTAAAGCTGCTGCTTTAAACAATAAAGTGATGCTTTATTTTTGAAAGGCAGTTTATCAAAACATGTGAAACTCTTTAAATTGTGTATTTTTCACCAGAATTTTTATTTATAGAAATGTATCCTTAGAGATGATCACTCCTGAACATAAAAAGTCAATAGAGTCTAGAAATAAGGAGCATGGAATTGGGGTCAGATGGCACAGAAGTTAAATGGCACAGAAGTTAAATTCCATAATTGCTAGCTGTGCTACCATCTTTGAGTTATAGAAAATCGCTAAGCCTCAGTTGTTTTTAAAATGAGGACAGTCGTATTATATGCATCATGGACATTATCATGAGGAACTAATGATTAGAATAAAGAATAATATAGGACTTTAATACATGCTCATTACGTATTATTTTCATTATATACAACAATACTCATTTCAAAATATTTATAATCATGAGAAATTTAAAACCTACCTTAAACAATATGATAAAAGAAATCACATATTATACATATAACAAATTACACACATAATGAGATTTTTAAATATATAAAATATTTTACATAACAATATAGGATTTCTTGTATAATCATTCTTGTTCATAAGCAATACTTTCAAAGAGATTGACTGTAAACATTTAAGAGTGGTTGTTTTTCCTTGGTGGAATTATACCTCATTATTAATCCTTGCTTTTCAAAATTCCAAAAATTTTTATGAAATATGACTTACTTTTATAATTAGGAAATTCTGAAATTACAAAATGAAGGAAACAAAAACTATTTACTTGTCTACAAGCTTCTATTTGCTTTTCAAATGTTTCATAGAGCATTTTAGTATGGGTAGTACAAAAGTTACTTGAAGTCCAGGAAAATCTTTAAAATAATTCAGAATTCTCCATTAGTCCAATATAAATTTGCTATATTTATGAAGAATCTCTCTCTGAATTTCATTTAGCACCCCATCAGTGCTCCTGTTCTTAAAAAACAGGTGCAATATTAATGAGAGCAAGGCAGAAAATCTCCTAAGCAGAAATAAAAGTGTTTTGACATCATAAAGTGGATTTTCAGTGTAAAGTCATATGTAGATTACAATTCTATTCAAGACACGGGAATGCTATCTTAGCTACTAACTGCAAAAGTATGATAGAATTTGAGAGTATAAAGCAATATATTTTTGTTATTCCTGAGACAGAGAAAAATAGTGACAAATAAAGAAAATTCATCCAAAAATCTTAACCAGAATTACTACATGTAGCAGCTTATTTTCTACCCATAGAATATGCACACCAGATTCATAAGGCTAGTTTAAATACAAATATAGAATTCAGCAAACAAGGAGAATGTGCATTTCATGGAGAAAAATATAATCTATTCAGAAAGGCCTTTGTAATATTTTTCCATAAACAATCACACAACAAAGTTTAAATTCACTCTCACCCACTGCATAGGAAGGGTGAGAAAAACAATAGATGAAACTATTCTCCTGAGTAATGTGTCATAGATATATACAGAAATAACTAATTCGGGAGATGTTTTTACAACAGATCAGAATTCTGGATCATGATTTTGTTGCTTTATATCATTTTTCATAAAATCTTTCCAAGGAAATCATTTAAGAATTGCTAAAATAATAAGATGAAAATAAAATAAAAGGCTGAAACACTTTAGCATGTCACAGGCAGCAAGAGATGTAAATTTATAAATTATTCATTCACTCATTCTCATACTGCCTTTTAATCTCTACTCCCTCATACTCCCTATTTAATCTCTTTTCACTATGTGTCAATAGTGGAATTCTATATTCGAAACAAAAGACAAAGATTCCACCCCTTTACCTCTTCCAGAACTTTTCTATTTCACACAATACCGCCAAGATGGTCCCCTTTCCACGACAGGATGAGTCAGCCTGCAAGTCACATCAGAGTTGGGGGTTTGCTCAGAAGCATCCTCAGCCTAAAAGGACACCACAGCAAGTAGGTCTTCCGCTCATGAGCTCCACACGGAATGAGCAGAGTAGTGAGAGAGACTGAAGCCTTGAAATCAGAAGACAGCCTCTGCCGTACAATTCTACACATTGCACTATCAATGCACATCATTTCTTTTTTACAAAACAAAACAAAACGAAAACTTGGTCTGATCTATGGTTAGGTAAGTTTTAGCCATAGCAAGCTCTTCTATTTCTAAAGCCATACTTGTCTCTTTTACACATAGCAATCCATAAGGCCAAAGAATTGTAGTTATCAGGATTGTGTGAAATCTTTTAAAGTATGTAACTTAAAATTATATAATTTAAGCCTTCTCCCCATTTAGAAAATGACAGACCTAGCAGGATAAATAAATTGTCCATGTCTACAGAGTCAGAGTTTGAAGAAGGCCAAATATAAGATTTCCGGTATTGTTTTTACATTTAAAACTATGTTTTTATCTCAACAACTGGATCTTTGAGGCTGTAAGATACTTCTCCATACAACCTAAGCAAGTAGGAGAGTGTTGTTCAAAAACTAGGCACTCAAATAAATCCATTTCAGTTTGAATTAAAAATTGAATGTCTTTCTCTGCATAGCTAAATAATACCTTGTCTATGTATTACATAACATAGTCTAAATGAACAGAATAAATTCAAATAAAGCAAGAAATCCTGATATGTAACACAAAGCTATAGAGAAGAAAGAATCACTCAATTAACGAATGCAATTTTTATCCTCAAGTCAGGAATATGGAAGAGGAAATGTTTTCTACACATTTACAATTTTCAATTGGCCTTCATCTCTATCAAAGAGAGAAAGTTATCTAAAGAACTGCCTTAACACATACTCGCAGACAGACACAGACACACACAACTCACAAACACCCCCCTACAAACACACACATACACACACACACACACACACCACACACATATGAAGTTTCACACCCATAAGAGATAAAAGGATAAATAGTTTAAGGAAATAAAGTAGTCCCTGGCTGTAAGGAAAAATCACCTAATATTACTGCCACACACATCAAGAACTGCATTCTAGCCAATGGTCCCCTCTATTCACACAGTATTCTGAGAACTACGTGTAGTCAGAACACAATAAGATGATCAATTCTGTATTTCCACTTTTGACTATAATCTGTTGGCTTCTAATTTGGAGGTCAGTATTTGTCAATGGAAAGCAAAATAAAATTTCTGTGTACTGCCCTTAGTGGATTCAACATGGACGAATTCTCCCAGAAGAAGCTATTGGAATTGACCAGGTGGAACCGGAGCCAGCCCAGAAAGTCAAAACATCTCTAACCAAGAAAGCAAATGAAAAATCATCCCTAGTATCTGTAATAATCACATCCTCTAAGGGGTTCCACACTTAGGATTAAGCATATATATAATAAAGATGAGTGTTGTACTTAATTTACTGATGATTACCATCAAAAATAATCTTTTCCATATCTCATGACGGTATTTAAATATGGCTTAGACATAAGCACTAGGCTTCAAAAAACAAATTTCCAAATATTGGCACAGTAACAGAAAGCAATGTATTTGTAGTTTGTTCTTAATAAAATCATTACATTTCATCCCTACAACTCACTCTTTCTCCTGTTATCGACTGAATCATCTAGTCCAGAAATCTACAAGTCACCTTAGATTCTACTTTCTCCCTCACACCATCTCTCTCCATGTCCAACCAATAATGTTCATCGGTTCTCTGGATCAGCTTATCCGCATGTCCTGTGTAGAATTCAGTTCCCAAGCCTGAATCAGATCCTCATTTTCTCTCTCCCAGATGAGTGCAGCTTCTCCCATATCTTTCCTCAGCCACATGCCTTATGGTACTTCCTCTCCTCTAAAATTCTCCCCTGATTGATTTACTTTTATAAAATCCTCCAGAACTGTAAAAGTCTTTACACACATGGTACATCCAAAACTTCCCAGAACAACATATAAATTTCTCATCGCTTGTTATACTCCTACCCATTCCACCCATTCTTTAAAGTGAGGGGACTCTCCATGGCACTTTCTGTTGTTTCTCTCCCACCTCCAGGACTGAAGGTGACCATCCTCCCTTTTCAAAATCCATGAAATGTACAGGACTTTAGACACAACCTCTGTCAACTGAGTTGGGGCTCTCACAGTATATTTCAAATGACCATTTACCTGGGTTCTCTAAAAGCATAATAGCAAATGAATATTATGTCTATTGTGTGTTTGGTTTAATCACTTTAGTGATTTTCTGGAATTATTGTTAAGAAACTTCTGTGAGCTACATTCATGCTTTACCTACTATTAGAATTAGTAGGAGGAAGGATAGTATTTGAACAAGCTATTTGTCCCTTTGAGCTAGACAGTGAGTCCTTGGGGATAAGGAAGTGTGGTCTATTTTTTTGTTCTCAATACCTAGTACAGTACCTGACTTACAAGTATATTGAAAACAGCAACGTGGAGAACCTTCATCACAATCACTAAGTCTACACTCAGGAATCCATACTCCTTCTTTTCTGGTCCTTTAAAGGTTAATACACATCACGCAAATATAACTTATCTGACTTGATTTTCATGAGCAGATACAAGTGTATCTTTATGGGCAGAGTAGCATGAGAACAGGTCAGAATGACACTAAGGCACCCTGAGCAGAACATTTATTCTTAGTGGTCTGTACGATTCTTCTCGTACAATTACTTAACCCTTCTCAAGATCAATCTTCTCATCAGAAATATAGGGATAGTGAAATCTGCTTTGCAAAGTTGCCATAGGGACTCGAAATAAAAAGCATCATTACGTAGTGGGGCCTCTGTAAATGGTAACTATTAGTACGCGCTATTTTGGTTCACAGCAAATTTCCACAGGGACAAACACACTTTTTTAGAATTCAAGGAGATGATTTTAGTCCCTTTAAAAGGCATTTTTCCACTAAATTATGCAGGTTATTTTGTTAGTAACGGAATCAGTGAGTATCAATTGTATTTACTACGTCTTTATTTTGCCATTGCCCTAGCCCTGAGCTCACACTGCACGGCAGCCTCAAGGATGTTCATTATTATTACTTTCCAGAGTCACTGAATAATTGATAACAGTGAAACACTTTGCTTTGCATAATATTTTCAACAATGGATTTTGAAGGGTTAATATGTTTACCTTTTTGCTGCTTGTATTTCTCATTCTAGTTTAAATTCGCCAACTCAAAAAAATTCTAAAAACCAGTAAGACTTTTAGAGTTACTCCAAGGATTTTTTGAGTCCTACATTGTCAAGATATCTTTATGATGATGTTGCTCAGGTGTGGCTAAGCAACATGTGGACGTGTACAAATGTACATCAGAGAGTTTAAGGGATAAATGCTATGTGTAAAAGATAGAGGAGAAAAAATGAGTGTGAGTAAAACCACACAGTTGAACCTAGTATACACCATCTAGTCACTGTCATCTACTAGGTTCCAAATTCGAACGTTCATTTAATTTTGTTCTGTTTAGTGGGTATCATTATCCTCTAGTAGGGAAATCGATGATTTAAAAGATTAAGTCATAAGGTCACACAACAAGTTATGGAAAATGAGATAAGGAGATTATGCCAGGATCTAAATGCTAATACTAAAACTAACAACAAAAGCTGCGACCACTGGGCATGGCAGCACGTGCCTGCAATCTGAGAATTCCGGGGGGCTGAGGCAGGAGGATCATAAGTTAGAGCCCACCCTGGGCAACCTTGTGATTTAGCAAGACATCTGTTTCAAAAATAAGAACTAAATAGGGTTGGGGATGCAGCTCAGTGTGAAGGCCTCAGGTTCAAACCCCAAGGAAAAAAAAGAAGCAGCAAGATATATCATGTACAGGTACAAATTCCCTATGATGAATGTTATCATTATGTACATCTAAAATGTACCACTAAAATTTAAAAAAAAAAAAGACGATATCAACGGAACTTAAAAAAGGCTAACATCTGGGATATACTTATAAATCCATAGACAATGGGATAGCGAAGCTGAGGTTAAAACTGAAATTTCTCTGATTTCAAAGCTGACATTCTCCTTAATACTTGCCCTTAGATGAGTTCGATTGTCTCAAGGTCTTTACCATTCAAAGCCAGGTAGTTGTTGCAAGGACCTTCCAGCTTCCCCCGACTAGGGATCAGCCACTTCAGGGTCTCCACTGCAGTACCATCTGGGTTCTTCAGTTCTGTAGGAATATGCCACATCAGATAAAATGCAAGAAAACCTTTTAAGGGTCCACTTTAATTTACAAAAATAAGTACCAAGTTAGACAACCTGACATAGGTTTATAAATAACAAAGCCATAAACCCAAATTTGTACCACAATGGACACAACTCAAAATCATTGTCATCAGGTAATCATGTCTGAATATGAAGACAAATCATAGCTTTGGGAAAGCATTACCCTCTCCAGTTCATGAGTGTCTGCAATAGTTAATATCGCCATTGTTTTATTAGTAAGCATTTAAGAAGTACTTTGTTAGTACTTTCCTATATCATCCTCTTCTTACCACCAACATAAATCCTATGACAGCTCTGCTTTGGTTTATCTCCATCCTAAATATTAGGAATAACAGGTGCACTGCTGATTTGAACTAAGTTTCTTTTCCCTCTGGAAAAAAAAGCAGGTCTTCTAAGCAACATAAAGATAATAAACGGGGACAAATGATGTTAAAGTGTTGCCATATGGATGAGCAAGTACAGAAAGAGCTTTTCTGCCCTATTAGAGATGACCTCGAGAGCAAGAACTGTAGATCAGACTAGGACTGAGAAATTATGTGCTCATGAGTGATCAGTAGTAAGTTAAATGACTGTGCTTCTAATATCAGCAGCTGCTTTGTGATGCAGCAATTTAAGAATCGATGAGCCTTGTGTGGAAATATTCTATAAACAAGAAACAAGACCAAAAATCTGAGTTTTCGCATGTAAATAGCACAATGCAATTTTCCTAAAATACTGACCACCTTTGCAGCTTCCAGTTTCTTCCCAGGTTCCTTTGAAAGACCTGTGATTATCTAACTGGACATATTTTCACCAAACCACAAGAGAGTTTTATTTCCTCTTTTTCACTTTGAAATACCCAGATCAAAAGTAGATTTTGGCCAGCCGGGGTGGCATATGCCTACAATCCCAGCACTCCAGAAGCTGAGACAGTAAGATCACAAGTTCCAGGCCAGTCTGAACTACATAGTAAGACCCTGTCTCAAAAACAAACAAACAAACAACAAAAAAGTAGACTTGGAAGGGAGATTTTACAAAGCAATAATATACTCCCTGTTTCTTTAAATATGTAAGGCTCCAACGACAATAACATTTGGTGGTCTAACAGTAACAATGTCAACAAAAAAAGGTTTTCCTATTTGATAGGCTTTATTAACACTTGCTAGTGTTAATATTATTTTGCCTAAGTTAACACCTTCTCAACATTCACAGATTGAGATGTTATTTTAGGGTAAAAACCACAGAGTACCATATAAAACAAGGAAAAGATCACATTACTGTGTCAATTTGCCATTTCTAAAGCCACGTGCACATCTTTCCTTTCATTACAGAAAAAGCATAAGTCAGTGTACATGGAGGGGGGTGTTGGGGAGGAAGTGAGACAATCAAATCATGAAATAAATGTTATTCTCCTGTTTATTTCTAAACTTCATGGCACAGCCACGGGCCCTTAGGTCAAAGTCAAGCAGGAAGATAATTTTCCATCTCTCATGCCCATTTAAGGAATTAGATTAGTAGGCTCATGGGACACTATCAGAATTGCTACCTTACCAAGGTAGGCTATGATTTTTTTTGCACACTGATTACTAAGATCTATTTCATGAAACTTTACCCATACTGCTAGCAGTAAATATTAGGGGAGATTTATGATACACTATTATACAGTCTAGAGTGGTTACCAAATGCTTACATCTACCATCATGGATCTGGTTCACATACCCCCAAAGATTTCACAATAACGCAGTTAGGGCAGGGTCCACAAAATCACTACACATAACACACACCTGAGATAAAAACAAGTCCCTCAGCCACTATCTGCAGGGCTCAGACAAAAAGATTAAGTGAAGACCTGCTTAACATTCATATAACTGTTTAAAACTTACTGATTAAAATTACATAATTATAGCTATCAATAATTCTGGTATTCTATATCCATATAGTTACCCAAGTATGGGACAGAAAGAATTGAAATATTTTATCCACACATATGCCCCAACAGAGCTTACTGTACGGAGAGAAATGTTCTGTCTGTTTCATCCAGTACTTTGGCCACTAGCCACATGCACTTATGGAGCATGTGAAATGTGGTTAGTACAACTGGGGAAGTAAATGTTAATTTGCTTATTTTAGTAAATTTTGGTGGCTACCTGTACAAGTCTCTGTTGCCAACATTGTGCTAATTCAAGGAAACATATATTGAAACACATATTGGAACCTCTGGAACACACATATTGGAACAAGAAGATAAGCAAGAAAATGGACATCTATTTTTTTTCTGGGGAAGTTATTTCATTACACAAGACCTTTCACACTCATGCAAACATACGACTTGACACATCAATTGATTTGCCTTTTAACTGTGAAAGTGCTTCTATTTTCAAACCCTTCCCACTCTGAAACAGGATCTGTCTGAAACATCAGCAGCAGCCCACTCACAAACATTCACTACCTTGAGAATAGTCACCTTTTTGTTCAAGGCATAGGACAAAAGATGTGGAGAAGCCTTACCCTGAAGCCTGAATGGTGCTAAATATGAGATTCAATGCTCTGGATTTGTGCTAGATCCAAAGTAAGAGAGGCACCTCCGTGCCGCTCAACTGTGTTACTTGTGGGAAGGGGAGGGAAGAACAGAAAGAGAGAAAAACACAAAAAACTTTTCTAAAATGTGGAACTCTAGGTGGGCCCCTATTGCTTATGGAGTACTGCAGTGGCCTGTACAAAAAAAACAAAAAAAGTAGAAATTTTTGTTTAATAGTTATATATTGTGTACAATTAACTAAAGAAGTTATTTTTACTCAGGACAAAATAGAAAAATATGTTTCATAGACAACTGGCAACATTACCAATATAAACAGCAGCATGTGAATACTAATTTTAACTTTTTTCCACACCACAAATAATGACACACCCAGGGTTGGGGATTTAGCTCAGTAGTAGACTGCTTGCCCACAAAGCACAAGACCCTGAATTTGATCCCCAGCAGCACCCCCAAAATGACAACACATCCGTTATTATGGCTGGTGCATGCCATATAAATCATCTCCTGCATGTGACTGTATATGAGCATAATTTGAAAAGCAAATAACATAAGGTATAAAGAAATACCAATGAAAAAAGAAGCCTATGGAAAGAAAGTGGAGAAAACCATCAATTAGAACTTTACAAGGGCAAATCATAGAATCAAAACATGCCCCTTAAATTCTAGGGTTGATCACTCACTTGGGTCCAGTGTAGGGAGACAGACTGTGCCACATGAGTATTAATGGTAATTTCTTCGGTCAGGGTCACTAGATATTAATAAAACCAAATGTCCCCATTTTGCCCCTTTATTGCTCTTTTGTCCAGAATCTTCACATGGTGCAGCAAGTTGAAATCAGTCTGATCCATTGCGGGCAGCCCTAAAATTTCCTCAGCCTTGGTCCAGAATGATGGTGAGCTAGACTCAGAGAGGAATAACAAAGAAAAAGGAGTAATCACTATCCTGTGATAAGGGAAGCTGACCATGAAATCTTCAGAGAGGGAGGATCTAGGAAACTCGCTTAAGGTCATATAACTGGTGATGGAAGAATTAGGATTTAAACATGGGCATCTTGATCTTACTGTGCTCTATCATTTCCTACACAAGTATTCAGAAAATACCTCTGAGGGAGAAGGAAGAAGACAAATAAGGAGGGAAAGAAGGAGGGAAGAATTCCTAAATGAGTGATGTTTCATGTATTTCTAATGTACACCCATTGGCACACCCAGATATGAATTTTATCCCTTTCCTGATTGAATTTCAAGAACCACAGATGAGGAGTGAGGGTATAGCTCAGTGGCAGTTTGCTAGTATGCAGGAAAACCTAGGTTCAACCCCCAGCATCATTAAGCAAACAAATAAATAAACAAAGAAATAAATGAGAAAATTATAAACAAAATGGTATTTGGGGTTAGGGTCTTTCAATGAGTATTTGGGGTATTTGGGGTTAATGAGTAAATGGTGTTTGGGGTTAGGGTCTTTCAATGAGATCAACTGACTTTTTTGTCAAAAAAAAAAGCATTAATTTAGTAACTCTGAGATTGTGCTCCTTGCCATTGTGAATAATAGACTACATTCATAGAGAACTCAGGTGCTGGGCTAAAGACACTGCATCCTCCTCTCTGAAAATAACCAAGGTGGTTGAATCCTGGGGCTGTGACAAAGGATTATGGTTTAACAGTACCCAAAGCACAACACCAAAAAGCAGCTAAAGAGATCTCTGTATTAGCAACAAAGTCTTTAGACTATAAGTATCCACAGACCTCAGCACAAAACAAAACAAACAAACAAACAAAAACAATGGAAATATGGGAAGAAAAAGCATCAAAACACCTCCCCAAACTCCTAACTCCCTCAAAGCCAATCCAGGTGCACCAAGGGGCAGAATAGTATGATCGACCCACCCGAATTACTCAAAAGCAAAGCAGAAGTGGTTAGAAAACAGCTCATAGGGATTCTTGGGAAGATCAGAGAAGATAAAACTGAACATATAATGGACATAATAACAAAAAAAGATGCAGGAGCTTTCCAAAGACACTAATAAAAAGCTAGTTGAGCTAAACAAAACAATACCAAACATAAATGACCAGTTAACCAAACCTTCATGGAAAGGTTTCAATCAGAAATCTGGGAGATTAAAAATCATTGAAATATGGGCAGCAGGACAGACTAGTGTGCAAACAGAGTTTCAAAACTAGAAGACAGTGTTGCCTTCAAAAACCAACTACTCAAAGACACTTTAAAAATAACACGAGAAAATGAAAAATTGATCTAACAACTGCGAGATTATCCAAAGAAGACTAATCTAAGGATAATTGGAAAAAGTAAGAAGACAATACAAATGACATAAAAAAACCTGTTCACAGATATAATGGCAGAGAACTTCCTAAATAGAGGGAAAGAAATAAACATACAGATAAGCAAGGCATCTAGAACACCAAATAGTCAGGACCAAAAGAGATTCTCTCCATGCCACATTATACTCAGAATTCCAGAAATCCATCACAGGGACAAAATTTTAAAAACTGTTACAGATTGTGCTCTTCAGAAAAGCCTGCTTACAAACTCGGCCCTTGGCTGTCATCTAGACACTTGACTGACAAAGTTCCCTACTCAGATACAAAACTTTCTTTAAATGATAAAAGATCTCACTGCACCTAAATTGTTAGTGCAAATATTCTGATGTATACTGCTTTCCTTCTGGGAATCTGAACTTTTGATACCTGCTGGTCGGAGTGTGTCTTTACAAGCAGCTCCACTAGGCTAGTCTTTCATGAGCATCCTTGGTAGACACATCTCACCATCACCAGATAGTGCTGGAAACATTAAATACATCTACTGTGCATTTGACAAGAGAGGACTTGGAAGACTAGCACCAGAGCTAGTTTTCACTAGATTTTGTCCATGGATCACTATCCTTGCCTTATTTTTATTTGTATCTTTTCATTTTAATAAATTTTGGTCGTAAATACAACTACCTGCTGAGTCCTGAGAGTCATTTTAGCCAATCACTGAGCACAGTAATGGTCTTGAAGCTCCCCGGCACAAATCCCTTTGAATTGGTGGGAGAGCATGACACAGGAGAAAAAAATGAACAATGGCCAAGGTCTCCAATAATAATTGCTATGAATCCAATTATGGGTTTAATCAAAGAAATTCTCCCATTGGAATAAACAGAAATATTGGATTTAGACATAAAACTCCTATATTTAAAGCAACCTCTGTCAACAGTAAGGTAGTGTCCTTGTGCAAATAACTAAACATCTCGCAGCTTAGTTTCTTTGTAATGTCAGAAGAACAGTGTCTACTTCTCAGAGTTATTAAGAAGTTCGCTTGCCACAACATAGCCCTAGGTCAGCTCCTAACTTGAATAATCATGCAGTAAATATGCAACTATTAACACTAGGATCCTGAAACATTTCTATTTCATAAAGTATACCTATTAAAGAACCCAATAACTCATTTAATGTGTTAAAATATGAAATATTTGTCAGTTTAACTAACTACGCCAACTCCTGACATACACATATTGCTTCGTTTGAAAAATAAATATATATTTAAAAAAAACAAACAAGAGCAGCCATTTTCCTGCCAGTCTGTATAATTATAAGCCAAATAACAATCAACAAACCTGGTAGATTTTGTTCAGGTGCCAGCTCCTTGGCTCGCACAAAATGAGACTTTAGCATTTTATTAATCATAAGGCAGCACTAAATTTACTTCCCACCTGACAGTTTTAAACATGCAGTCAAATGGTGAGTTAATTAAGTGACAGTGTCCACGTTACTCAGGAAGATGAAGCAATAAACTGCTTCTGTGGCAGATTAAATGCCAGAATAAAATTGAGGTGTCTTTGATAAACCACCGGAGAGTCGCTGGCTACTCTTTGCTCTCCTAGAATCTGGACTGCAGCCCCAGGGACCATGAACACCTGCAGATCCTTAAGTACTGAAGCCCTTTTCAAGGTGTGGAATATTCAAGTTGAAAGTCAAAGGTGTTAATATCTAATCAGGCTGAATGTCCTACATTTTGATGACCAACTGACTGTGAAATGAACACTCCAAAATATACTCCCCATCTGACCAATGAGCAGATTTGGAAGAGATGGGTCATATTTCTCATGGGCCCATACTACTACTAAGGAGTCTGAGGAAGGCATTTCAGAGTCTTCAGAAAATGAAGAAGCTACACACTATTCTGTGTGCATCTGCCATACTCCAGCAGCACCTCCGCTTAACATTTCATTTAAACAACTCATTCCTCAACAGGAATGGAGGGAGAGAGAGAGAGAGAGAAAGAGAGAGAAATTCTGAGCCCCATGATTTCTTATTTACATCTGCCTGATTATAACTTTTTGTGAACGGAGACGGGAACCTTCCTTCTCCACTCTGCCAAACCAATCCTCAATATGACAGACCCAACACCTTTCTCAATAGCCACCGACTCATCCTTCACATAACCATAATATAGTAGTGGAGAAAGAAAAGAAATCTGAGAAGGACCAAAAGAGAGCGAGAAGCAAGGAAGAAGAGATAGGAACTAACACATAGTGTTTCACTATTCTCAGAGTTACACGATACATAATATTTAGTTTAATTTAATTTCAACAACCTGTGAATCCAATGTAATTTACCCCTTTTAACAACCTGCATGATGTTTTTGCCTTGATTTCAGTAAATAAACTGGGAAGTTGGAAAATTTAAGAAATATGATAAAGGTCACAGAGCTAAGTGCCAAAATGACAATTTGAATTTAGGATGCTCTGACTTGACAATCTGAACGTCTTATACTTAAAAGAAGAAGAGGAAGAGGAAGAGGAAGAAGAGGAAGAAGAGGAAGAAGAAGAGGAGGAGGAGGAGGAGGAGGAGGAGGAGGAAGATACCTCACCTGAGTACAACCATCCTTTACTTGGAAGTGCTAGTGTCTTCAAAAGACAAGACATAAAAACATGGGTGTACATAAATCCATAGGAAAACATACCAGACTATTTAAAACATCCACACTGATCATCTCTGTGAAGATGAATGGGAAGAGGAACTAAAGAAGAAGAATGCTCACACTCTATATGTTTTTATGTTATTCGAATGTTTTATTTGATAATATATTGGTATATTACTCTAATAACTTAAGGACTAAGGAGAAAATAGAATTTTCTGTTTACAAGAACACATAGCTTTGTATTAGTCTGGCAAGAATTGTCAAGATTTTAAAACAAATTTTCTTAACAATAAGTTACAAGGCTCCCATTGCTGCATTCAACTGTCGTATTAATCTGCTTAGCTAAATCCTGCCCTAAAGTCTTAACAGTGAATGTGGATTATGGATGGATAGAATCCACTATTTTCATTCACAAATATTAAGTACTGAAGACTCTACTCTCTTATTATCTCTTATTACCACATTGGCAAATCCTAGTACATTATATATGTGTGTGTGTGTGTGTGTGTGTGTGTGTGTGTGTGTAATGTAATACAACAGTAATCAAAATATTTTATGGTGTTTTAGTTCAGATAAGCCTTTCCTTGTAAACTTTACAATACCCTGTATTATTTTAGCCATCAGGCTGACTTCAACATAATTAACTGTTTTGCTCAAAATCACTGAGCTACTAAACAACAGAACTGCATCTTGCACTTAATTCCTCAGGTTCAGAACCTCATATTGTATTAATTTTTCCCCCACCTGGTACTGGGGATTGAACTCAAGATCTTCACACTGAGCTAAGTCCCTATCCCTTTTTGAGAGAGCACCATGCTAAATCACTAAATCGCGCTGGCTGGGCTTGAACTTTTTATCCTCACACCTCAGTCTCCCAAAGTGGAAGGATTACAGGTGTATGCCACCATGCCTGGCTAAGAATTTTACAGAGAGACACAATCATTAAGTTCTTAAAGTTCCCTCAAGTTAAAGTCAAAATGCATTTATTAGTCCCATTATCAAGAAGCTGACCTGATAAGTACTCGTAACAATCAGATTGTGGTTGTTTTAGTCAATCGCCATACCCAGCAATTGGAATGAAAATTTGACTTTGGGAGAGGACTCTATAAACACTGTCTTCCTACAAAAAATTCAAATCCAAAACTAACCTAATATTGGCAGATAATTATTTTTCATACCTCAACTGTCTTACTTGATTACAAGAGTTAAAGTCAGCATGAAATTAAACAAAATACAGGTTTTTTTCATTCACTCCATAAACATTTACTCAGTAGTTCAACCACTGCCTTGGATATCAGTGCTGCAGTGCGAATTGGACACAGCCCATGGCCTCCAAGAGCTGACCGTCTGGCAATGGAGGCAGCCGCGAACAGCATCATTTCCAACCAGCCAGAAGAGACACATGTAGGAATCCACAAGCATTTGTGAATATGTCAAAGGAAGGTGTGTGCTGTTGGAGAATTAGAAGGATCAGGGGATCTGAGGCAGAGTTTCTCAGGTAGGTTCTGGACCAGCCAAGTTTTGCTTCACAGTTACTGCTCATTTCCTGAATCCTTTATTCAATGATGCTCTGTAATCTTTCTCTTTGATCTCCGATCTCCTGCTTCCATTCCCTGACTGCTAAGATCCAGGTGAATAATTGTGCAGTTTTCCAAGCTGCAATGTGGTTTTCATTAGGAATCCCGGAAACAGAGGTAGAGAGTGGGAGATGGAGGCTCTCAACGCTTGCCCCTTAGCAAGTCTATTTCATTGGAATTCTTAGCCTAGTAAGGAAACAGACAGTATGTTGTTAATTCTATTAGGGTAGCAAAAATCTCCCACCTGGAGTAAGCCAAGTGAAAAATACTTGCAACTCCTGTATCTAAGGACAATTTTTAAAACCTACTTTATGTTTCATTCCAGAGGCAAGCAGAGTAATCACTAAAACCTGTGCTAAAGGATTAGGGATTCACTTTCAGAGTCCATCCAAATGTAAGAGAAAGCACACTTTTTCAAAACTGCATCTATAACTTACAGATAGCTTCTTGGCACCTCCAGCTGAACCAGCCAAAACATATGTTTTTATAGCTCTTCTCCCCTCCATGCAAAAACTCACTGAAAGGAATACAGATAGTATAAACAAACCAGGACCCAAAAAACACTAGAAACTTTGTGGAAAATTATTTTAACAAATGACAGACATCAACAAAACTGGAGAGATGATAATAAGTAGAGAAAGTTAAATATCTAAGTACTGGAAAGCAGATTCATGACACATAGAAAGCCTGAGAATATGTGGCCCAGTATATTTGCAAGAAAGGCAATTGTTACGGCCAAAATGGAGCAGAGGGTGGGTTGTTAAAAATCTGTTTAAAATAGCAGTTAAATAATCAGTTCTGCCTACTCCTTGCAATACGCTTCTACTGCACCCACAATCCCTAGTGAGCGAGACTGTAGGAGCGTCTCTGGAGGAATTAAATGGTTTAGGGAAAAGATATATAGCTATTGACATTTAGGGTTTCTATGGTAACATACCTAGTCCTTGCCTATTAGCCTACAGTGAGTCCCACTTCAACAAGCCTTTCCCATACACATTAAGCATTCTGTCAACTATTTAGTAGTTTATATATGAATTAAGAGCCAAGGGGTCTCAGATACCCAAGTAAAAGCCTTAATATTGAAGACAAAGGCTACAACAGCTAAACAGGAAAAAGAATTCTGAAGAAACAGCAACAACACAGAGAAGAAAATGAGAAAACTATAACTAACATATTTGAAGAGATTAGAAATTATCTGCTTCTATCCAATAGAAAAAGAATAGTATGTTCAAAAATACTCAGAATATATAGGAGAAATTTCAGGAAGAAAAAACATAAATAAAATTTAACAGAGCTATTAGAAGGTAAGGCTGAGAAACCACTCAGAAAACAAAAACAAATAGAAGAAGAAATATTAGTAAGGAAATTAAAAGGCCAACCCAGCAGTTCAACATCCAACTTTCCAAAGAGAACTGCAAGAAATTATCAAGAAATAATACAAGAAATAACACAAGAAGATTTCTCCAAAGTGATAAACATAGAGCTCAGAGCAAAGCATTATGCCCAAAATTTCAGTACTATGGAAATTAATTTTCCAAATAGTTTCTAAACTTGACAAATCAAGTCATATATAAGAGATCAATAACCATAATGGAATAAGACTTCTAGGCAGCAAAGAATACTAGAAGCTAAAAGTTACCAACATCTTCAAATGTTTCAGAAAATCATATTCAAATTAAATTTCCAGTCAACTATCAATAAAAGATGGGGTCAATGACACAGATTTTCAGATATGTCATGTTTGTGAAATGACTTCTTTGAAAATTACTTGATTATAGAAGAATATCCTGATAAAAATACATGACATGCAGAAGAAGAGAAACAAATATAAAGGAGACAAACAAAAAATCTAGGGTGTTGAAAATGGAAGCCGGGGGGTGATAATTAGTCCTTAGGTACCAGTATTCGTGGGAAGTAGGATAAAGAAGTTCAAGAGAAAAAAAAAGTGGAACTGGTACATTTTTTGATGTCTTGGACCATATTTCTTTGGAATTTACATTCTTACTTGATGTTTGAAGGAAGAATTAGTTACACGTATACATGGAACTAAGCAAATACAGAGTCAAGACAATTATGCTATATAAATATAAAAACTGCTATATACAACTGACTTATAAAATGATTTTGCTGAGGAAATACCTACATTTTAAAATTCTGGAAACATATTATAAACATCAAAATCAGAAGAAAAATACCAGGTGAAACGTTTAAATAACTGAATGAGATAATTGCTAGTCTCTTAGGAAATAAGTTTGGGTGTGGGGAGTATATGTCAGAGAATTACTTGGTTTTTGGACATGCCTCGTAGGAGTACTTGATTTTCTAAACTACAAACATGTGTTGTTTCGGTAAAAAAGTTAATATATTAAAATCTCAGACACATTTTTAAATTACACACTATAGACACAATAATATTGATGCATGAACATGCTGCACAGTTTGGCTTATCTTCTTTAGAGGATACTGGCCCATACCTGATCCCTTTTATGGTGGCCACATTTTCCTAGGTCACTGAATAGCTAACAATTTTGGACTAGTCAATAGTTGATTTTAATGTAGCTAGTAATAATCTGTTTAAAATGTGAAATATCTAGTACAAATGGCTCAAATGCCAGGATAAGAGGAGAAAGTCTAGACAAACTGGAATATGCCATCAGCAGCACATTCTTAAGCAGCTGAGACCCTTGAAATCATAGCATCAATTATATAAAAATATACTAACATTTCTTACCTGACTTTTGGCTTACGGGATTCATTTACTCAATATATTTTAGTGTTGCCCTCTGTGCGAAGTTCCATGTTATCCCGAGAGGTACTAAAATGAGTAAGATTTGTTTGTCGACCCTCAAAATGACATTTAAAATAGCTTAACGGGGGAGAGCTGTGGTAATGCAGTTAGGGAGGGATAAAATTCCAGGAAGAAGAAATAACATTCTTTAAGATGTAGTTGTTGAAGAGCAAAGCTTGACTGGAAATGTCACTTATTGTTGGTGTGTTATTTTTAGTTTTGAAAAAAAAATTCATTTTTTGGTGTAATTTTGAATAGAACTGTTTTGTAAGCAATCCAACAATGTTGCAAACCCAGTGTTTTGGTTGTACATATTTTGACAACTGTATATTCCAGGCATTCTAGGTCTTCCTTTTACTCTAAGAAGTGTACTATTTTCAATAACTACCATGAGCAACCCTTTTTTTTGTTTGTTTGTTTGTTTGTTTTTGTTTTTTGTGGTGCCGGGGATCGAACTCAGGCCCTTGTGCTTACAAGGCAAGCACTCTAATCACTGAGCTAAATCCCCAGCCCCCCCTTGGGCAACCCTTTTTAGAGTGACATTGTGCCAGAAAAAGACACAGTTTTAATAGTGAAGATGAGCGCTTGCCTAGCAAGCACAAGGCCCTGAGTTCAATCCCCAAGACCCCTCCGAAAAGGAAAACAAAAAGATAAGATTATCCCTATAGTTGCCAATGCCATCATACAGGAAGATAATTCCTGAATATGTGTTTGATGCCACTTCTGTGCTGAGAGTTGCCAAAAGTGTAATTCAGTTTTAAAGAAGTCTTCTGGTTCAAGGGGAGAGGATAGTAGCAAAAAAAAAAAAAAAAACCATGAACTTCAATTCTAAACAATGTGTTGAATCTCATTTGACCACCAGCCAACTCAAAGAGTCTTATTATCTAGACCCTCCTGCCTGCAATCAGATCTACACTTTGGAAGGAACAGCATTTGCCACAACAAAACAGGAACAGAATAGTGCCCTACCCTGCTAGCTTCCAGAGAACTCAAGGTGAATATCTTACTTTCTAAATTTTAGAAATATCAGCGTGGCATTCAAGAAAAGCACAGGATTGTTTTAGAATAAGAATCCATTCTTTAGATAATAGACATTGTCATGATGGTCAGACTAAGAGTAGTGCCCAAACACACATTTACACTAATTACTGTATAAGTTTTGAAAGGTAAGGACAGTCTATGAAAGAATTATTCTGCCTCATAGTCAAACAAGCCCTGCAAAACTCGGAGGATTACAAGGATTCATCTCTGAACCTATTTTTTTCATTTCCTTCCAATTCACTTTCCCAGCAACATCCAACTAGACATGTAGTTACTCAAGCTAGTGAGATCTGTAATTTAATTCAAGGAAACTCTGCCTCTCTGCTCGTCCACAAAGAACAGTTACTAAAACACTATGCAGAGAGAACTGGGAGCCAAACTTGACCCTTCTACACAAGGCAACTCTGCCCAGAGAGAGATGGCAGATCACTGCCAGCATGACATGGGTGATCCCCGCATCACCTGGATAAGGGGCCAGCGTCGGGGCCAACGTTGTTACTGGAGTCACAATTGTCCAGTAACAACACAGCTGAGTGCCAGATAAGCAGACCTGCCCGTAGCCAGTAAGATGAGTGATGCCTCCATGACAAAAGCTGACAGACAAGAAGCAGAGATGGACCTTCATCAACCAAAGAGGAGTCGTCACCCTGGCATGTCCCCTCAAGAAAGAACACAAGCAAGAAAATATGGAAACTGTTCAAGTCCATGTGCCAGGAATAGGCAACTCAGCTGGCTATAAATGTAGGGTGAGCTTTCACCATTGTCAGATTTCCCCACCAACCAAACACAGAACTAGAAACCAGAAACATTTAAAGTTAGAGTCAAACAGAGGCAAAAAAGAAACACTAAGTAAAGTCAAACTAAAAGAGAAATAAATCCCAAAGAAAAATCAAGCAAGCAATACTGAAACAAGTAAAGATTCTAATATTGGATTTAGAAGTCTAACAAATAAGTCAAAGCAACCCATCTTAGGACTGGTCCCTGTGATTCATTCTATGGTCAGAACTGCAAGTGGAAAAGGACTACGTGGTGGATATGAAAAGGAAGAAAGACCTTGGACTCAGATAAGAAAACAAAAAGGGGAAACTAGTACATCAAAATTGGGTTATTTTTGGTTTTTTGTTTTGTTTTGTTTTGTTTTCCTTTAAATCTTCTTTGGAACAATTTCTATTTTAGTTACTTTCTTGTTGCTGGAACAAAATACCCGATACCTACAAGTTAAAACAAGAAAGGTTTATTTTACTTCACAGTTTGCAGAGTTTTCAAGCCATAGTTGTCAGCTGCCTCTAAGGCAGGGTGGCATGGCAGAGAGGCCTGCTTTCCTTCTTTTCCTTGGTAATCCACCCAGACTACAAGCCTCTTGATTTCTGCCACCCACACCTATGGTGGGGCTTCCCTCTACAGTAATCCCACCACTCACCATGTTAAACCCATCAGCAACTGATACGGTATCACACACTATGATCCAGCCACTTCCCAAAGCTCCACACATAAGTACATGAGGCTTTTCAGGGACATCTAGATAAAAAGTATAACTGAGGAGAACAACAAAACAGCTTATCTTTTCCATACTGTTATCATCTGTGTTTTCATACCATCTGGTGTTCAGAAATAGCAAGCTTTTCTCCACCATTTTTCATAGAAGCGGAAAAAGCTATATACTTGGTATTATGACAGCCACATAGGCTAGAAAATAAATGGGGGAAAGGGGAAGGATGAAAATTTTAAAAATCATTTACACATGATGATTGATAAGTTGTATATTTTTAAGAAAGAATATAAAAGTAAGTTTAAATGTAGATTCATGACCAAAAATTCCTAATATTTCTCAGAAAAGATGAAAAAGGGGTTAAAGTGTCTGTCTAGAAATTGAATGATTGTCAAACTAAAAATCACCCTAAGTTTAACATTCAACTTTATTCAGAACAACCTTGAGCAGACCAAACAGCTCCTCCACATGAAATTAAAAAAAAAAAACCATCATACAAAACCCAATTAACATAATGCATAAAGGTAAATAAATATAATTAGATGTGCAGAGTCCTCAGAGGTTCTTTTCTTACCTTCAAAAACTGTATAAAAGAATTGACTTCCCATTTTGTATACTATGGGTCGGTCTATAGGTTTTGTATACTATGGGTTGGTCTACACTTTTGTATACTATGGGGGGGGTCCTTAGTTTCGGTGTGAGATTGGGATTGATTATTCTAACCATTCCTTTCTATGAATTTCTGCATTTACTGATTTCTTGGTACTTTCCCATTATCCCTGCTTCTGTGACTATTTTTCTCATTTTCACACATTGCTACTTAAACTTGGCTATTGTCTTTCTTCTTCTATCAAATAATAAAGACCAGTACATGTACAAACTTCTGTTTAAGAGTTAGAGGCACAAGAGGATGATTAGACTAGAGCACAGAATATTAACTGACGTGAAAACCATGTCAGGTAACACTCTCTGAATAGTCCTTGGCCAGAATCACCACAGGTTGACCAAAAATGATATTTTCTCTATGTCTCAATTTATTATTCTGCTGTAAATCTATTTTTCAAAGACATGCCCTTTTCTTCACATCTCAAAGACTAGTAAGTTCATGTCTCCTCTTCATAGAAATCATTCAAAAAATGCTACATTACACATGACATTACCTTTAAAATCCTTCCCCACACTAGGCTCCAGATATACCTTTACATAGACCTCTATAAAATAAGCCTTATGGTGTTTTGCTCAACAAAATGCCTACCCCTTAAAGCATCTCCACTCTTAGTACAACTAAGATCAAACAGAGCCTTGGAATGAGCTTGCTTTTACCTTGGACTGTATTAAATTCTTATTCAGAGTTTTCTCTCTTGACAATTGGGAATCCTATTTTAAGCAACAGTCGATTTCTAGCTCTGAGAAGAGTAGTTCACAGCGTCAGTCTAGAAAGACCTTGAGTACTTGGGAAATACCTTGTAACTATAGAATTCATAAAAGAGAGGACAAAAAGTATTAAGGTTTTCCCTGTTTTGGGGGCAGAGACGGGATAGAGAGATACAAATACTGAAAAATAGAAGAGAAAAACCATAAGAAAAAACCTAAAATCTTGTGAAGTTATGAGATACAATCATTGCAAGACTCACAGCAAATACACAGAATTATAACGGAAGAGACTGCGCTCAGACACTGCGCCGATAAAAGGCTATTTGAGTGGATTATTTCTGGAGTGGGAAAGGGGAGCAGGCAGGGTCATTTGCAAGGACTTTTGCCTCATTGACTTTTGTTTCCTCCAGGGTCCTTTCTGGCTGATCTGTCATCTACGGTTCAGTAGGAGAGGAGTTATTTTCACTTTTTCCCTTTTCGTCTCATGGCTCTTGGCTCTTTCAGATAGTGTTTAGCTCAGACAACAGCTGGCTACTGTCAGTTTTGTGTAGGGTTATGAGATACAGCACTTCAGTGTTTATTGCAGAGATTTTTTTTTAAAAAAACACTTGTTTGGCTTACACCTTTGACTGTCCAGACCTCTGTGTTTACTCATATAAAAAAAGAAAAGAAAAGACAAGAGGCTCTCTATGACCATAAGAATACTCTTCAGAAGGCAGATACAACGTTTGGGATAAAGAAATTAAGATAATGGAAAGGCTAATGCAATCTGTACGCACCCTGTTTGGTGGTACAGTGTCTGATAAGAGTGTCTAAGTGAAATCACGTCCGCCTCTTCCTGCGGCTCGAGGTCCCTGACTGGTGCCTCCCTGACTCACTGCCCCATCTTCTCAAGAATTGTGTGTGGTTGGTTATTTCTTCCAGGTGATCTATATAATACTCCATCAGAGACTGCCCCTTAGACAACCTCTTCCCTTTCTTCTAATCTTTATTACATCTCTATCTACAGAAGCTTCTCAAATGACAAACAAAACAAAACAAAAAGCCACATTGAGCTTGGAAGCAGACATACAAGGGTTTAAATCATATTCTGCCAACTCAATCAACTAGATGAACAGGGCTCTCTAAGACTCCTTGCAGAGCTTCAATTTCTTTATGTTAAAATCCTTCCTTCATTTAGGCCTATCTGGCCTTTTCATCCAGGCACAGCCGAAGTTACAAAAAAGTACTTTTATTAAAGGCAACAAATTTAAAAATCAGATGAGAAAAATCACTGACTACCCTCCATAAGTATATCTGTGTTTTCAATATGCTGTATCACTATTTTCCATGATTCTAACTTGCAAAAGCAAGTATTCAAGAATTTCCAGTACTTGTCTCTTAGTTGAAGGCCAGTAAAGACTTGAGAAACTGGGGGATGTGAAATGAATCTATCTTTAACATCAAGGCGCCCGAGTTCAATGCTCATTTCCGCTATTTGCTGGCTGAGTGATTTAAAGAATTTGCTTGGCCTCTCTGATTCTGTTTCTTCTTCTATTAAAAAGATGAGTTATGTCTACCTTTTTAAAATGTCATAAAAATGTAATGCAATAAGTTGTACAATTCTGTAATTCCAGGCACAGATAAGTATTAAATAAATACTAGTGTTTTTTATATAAACCTATTATAATTTCACAAGAATTCCCAGTCAAAAAGGTAGTCTTAGGATAAATTGAGCACATTTTAAGTGATCAACCTTTAAAGCTGTGTACATCAATTCTGTGTAATATATTTACAAACGCAACAACCTGTTTTTCTATCACGGAGCCAGAAGCACCCAAAATGCACCCAAAAAAGTGCAAAAGGAATCCCTGACACATGTTGCGAACTCTCTCCTTAGCCCAAGGAAAGGTCTATCTCAAGGGACAGTCGTGGGGTTGATGCAGCAACGGACAAACTTATGTGAGATCGTGGTCAGTGTCACTAGGATCCTCTCTTATACATCTTGCCTTTATTTTCTCAATTTCTTCCTTAGAGGTCAGGGACATTTGGGAGATTTTTTTTTTTCATAGTTTTCACTGAAAAATGGCAACTGTGGTCAAAGCTACAGAATCAGAATTGAAAGAAAGAAATTGTTTCCTAGTGTCCTTTCAACTCTTCACAGAGGACAAGTTTTCCAAATGCTAGGACTTGGTGAGTTTTCATTGTTCAGCAAAAACACACTGCCCTCTGTTGGAAAAATGGCATACTTCCACTCTGCTAGGAGTGCAGAAAAGATCCTTCTAACCATCAGCTGCAGCATCTTAGTAAAACTAACTGGAAAATGGCAAATATCCTGTCTAAAATGTCAAGGAGCCCATTCTTTCCTAATCAGACCAAAAAGAGAGAAACACAGGAAACCTACAAAAAATCTAATGCCCCAAAGCCTACCCAAGATGCAATCCTTGTGAGAGAATTATTTTTTAAAGAAACAAAAGAAACACATTTTGTTAAAACAGAAGACTTTAGTTTAAAACTATTTTTGCAGTATTAACCCTCATTGTGACTGTAAAAACTCAGTAAGGCAGATCAAGGGTCACTTTGTACTTGGAAAAGAATTGAGACTACCCTGCTTGGCTCTTGAATTTGGAGGACTAAAATGCTTCTAATTAGAGTGTACAGGCAAGGAATGAAGAGGTTGGTATTTTCTACAATGCTGTCTAATGCTGCCACTCTAGTGCTTAACTATTGTAATTTTAAAATCATAGTAAACTCTTGATTCCTTTCAGCACTGTTAAACAAAACCAAATAGACCCAGAAATTCAGTTCCATCCTCAGGCTCATGTGAACTCCAAAGAAAATATAGAAACATATGTTTGTAAACGCAAAGAAATAAAGTGAAAACATTTAGCCAAACAGTAAAAGAACAATATTAATACATAAGCTAATAAATGATCGCCTTTGATAAGCAGACAAGATAAAACATGAAATACTGTGGAAGACATACAAATATTCTTCAGATACTCAAAGAAGCTGATGTGGAATCTTGAATGGAAATACAAAAGAATCTCTCTGGAGAATGAATTTGCAACTGTGTTAAAATCCTTAGTGAGCAATCTGACTGCAGTCCTAGACTCAATTTTAAACTAAATTCGCAGCATGCTTTTTATTATACTGTATATATAATGGTAATGTGGATCTTTCCTCAGTTTGTTCAATTGCTTTGGCTCCAGGAGGAGCAAGCCAGACTTCCAAATTAGAGAACAGCCTTCAACAATGTGATGCATTTGTAGCCACTGAATTATAGTACCTTTTAGTAATTCCAAACAAAATTAATCCACCAGGAAGTCTTAACTAACAACTAGAATCAGGGATCCATTTGCATAAAAAGAATATAATCTGATAATTCATCTTATAAGCAGATCTATAACAGCACCACCTGCTCGACAGATAACTGGAGTATTCTAATAAACAGCAGCACTGCTCCTGGGAAGGCTCTGAACAAATTGACAAGTCGGACCCTCTTCTGGAAAGCCTGCTCCAGGAGAACAGAGGTAAATGGCTGGCAGTGGGCGGCCCATTCCCAAGACGAAGAAGACATGGGTTCATCTGGGTGCACCAACATGATCCTTCCCAAGTTAACTAATCAAATAAATAACTCCACCTCTACAATTATAATAGCTGGAAGGAAACGTACAGAGAAATCAGCAGTGGATTTAAACGATCTCTCTACATCAGAAATAGACAAACGAGAAATGTTTCCATCTAAAGTTTCCCAGCTTTGCCTTCTCAGACTTTGGACTTAACTGCTAACCGTGTATCAAACCAGGAATGTGTTTATCCCAGAAGAGGAGGCATTCGTCCTTCTGTCACCTCCCTGAGGCTGCTCTCCCCAAGGACAGCTCCAGCATGCCAAGGTGTTTCTCTCACAGCCACCGGTGAGCAACTCGGATTTTTTCCGAAGTCACCTCTAGGCCATTTTACTAATTAATCAACTCCGAGACTACTTTACAGACAGGGTTGAAAATCTGGTGTATACTGGATCACCCATTTTCAATTTTGTCCAGCTCTATTTCCTCATTACAGGTCCAATAATCTGCAATTCGCTCATTTAACAGTATTAATGTAGCATGCGTAACAAAAGCAAACAGCACAGAGATCCCCAAATTTAGATTAAGTCTCTCCTCTATTACCAAATTTCAAGGAGAAGTCATGGTTTAAAAACAAGTCCTCCTCCAAGTTAAATTCTAAAGACGTTAAAGGTCAGGAAAATTAAAGGTCAATCATCATGCTATTTTCAGTTAAAGTTTAAGATAGAAACTTCTCAAATTAAATTAGCATTTTCTTATGATACTCTCCAATATCATATTCCGCTCACTCAAGGCAAGAGTTTTTTGATGTTTGGATAGAAACAGATTCTCTCATCTGCCTTACATTGTACTGCTACTCACTGGAATGGATACGGGTTTCTAGAGACATTGAATTAACCTTCAGGCTCTCTTTTTGAAAATGTCCATGGAAGGGCTGGGGATTTAGCTCAGTGGTTAGAGTGCTTGCCTCGAAAGCACAAAGCCGTGAGTTCAATCCCCAACACTAAAAAAAAAAAAAAAAAAAGAAAAGAAAAGAAAATGCCCATGGAATTATTAGAACACCAAGGTTATTGCAGTATTGGCTATATCCACACCACACTTAGAAATCACAGCAATCCTCAAATCCCTCCCTCCAAAATTTCAAGCTTATATTCCAGACCTCATTACTTTTAGCACACATCACAGCAGAAACCCAATGGTATCTGAGGAAAAGAGGACCAGGGATAAAATTTTGGGTGGCTTCACCTGGTTGTCAGCCCATTGATACAAGGTTTCCAGAATCCCGAGCCTGTAAATTTCACTCTAGAAATTACTCTTTCAGGGATTAATTTTAACATCATTCCATTTATAATATGAGCAGAAGAGTTTGTCTATCCATCCTATGACCTCTCTGAGAGAAGCTCTTTGTAGTTTTAGAAGAACTAAAATAGAATTCCATTTGACCAGCTAGTCCCCTCGTAGGTATTTTCCCTAAAGAGAAAAACATCATATATGCATACCCATTTTACAGAAACACAATTCATAATAGCTAATTCTTGAAAGCAGCTTATATGTCCATCAACAGATGAATGAATAAAGAAAATGTGATATTTATACAAAGTGGAGGACTACTCTGCTATAAAAAGAACAAACTTGAGTCATTTGTAGAGTGCCTAACAATACTCCTACTACTGAGGCCCAAAATTAGAGAGGTTCTAGCCAGCTAGACACTACACGCTGGTTTCTCCTCCTTCCAAGCATAACCAACTTTTTATTCCCAGGTGTATCAATCATGCAATTTATTCCCTTTTTCCAGAAGCAGAGAGAGTAAAGAGGAAGTGAAAGAGGAGACTCTGTTTAGGGAAATTCCATTCTCGTGAAAATCTGAAACCCTAAGAAAAGAAGTACTCTGGTAGAAAATGTAGAAAAACTGCTAGTTACTGATAGGACATCTTTAGCCATGAGGTTTCCACAAGCAGAATTCTTGGATCTTTACTATTCAGCAACATGCTTGACATTTATGTATCTATTTATGCCTCACCTTTAAAAAGATTGATGGTTACATTAAAGTTTGGAAAATAATCCATAAAGACAACTGGAATTGAAGGAACATGAGAATATGAAAATATGATCAACCTATAGAAAATATGAGTATATAAAATATGATCTCCAAGATAGAATTGATTTGAGCTTCTGGCACTTGAATCAAAGAAGAAACAAATACCAAGATCTTGCTACTCAGTATGATCAATCGGCATCATCTAGAAGCTAGCAGGCACAATCTTACCACGTACCTTAGAAAGGAGAATGGCTGGAAATACTTGGAAAACAGCACAGAGAACTATCCCAGGTTGTGTATGTGAGTATATTACATAAAACAAGAATGCGTAGTAGGCACAAGCAAGAAGTAGACAAAAGCCAAGTAAAAGAGAAATACAAGAGAGACAGAGAGATAAAAAGAAGAGAGACTGAGCGTAAATAGGACCCATGTGAACAGAAGGACTTTGTTCTCCGAGATACAGACTTTGGACTTGAGATAGTGGAGAGTGGAGAGCCACTGAAAGTGCTGTTTGCTGGGTGCAAAGGATTTTCCTCCTCTATAACACAGTAAAGTTGGATGTGGTACTCCGTGTGTAGAACCGTTGACCTCCAAATCAGGATATTTTTGAGAGTAAAAGAGAACACTGTTAAAATTATTTCAGGACAACAGGCAACAACTTAGACTTTTCTTAGCAAACCAGAACGTAATGATCTTTACAAACCCTCTGATCCTCTTTCCCGTTCTCTAATAACCAGCGCTGTCACGATACCACACTGTCCAAGAGGCCAAATTCTACTTGGCACAATGAACAGCCAGTCTAAAGAGTAACTCAATTTCCATTCATTTCACAAGTCCTTAGATGCATATTATAAGCCCATAAAATTCAATCGCCCATAAAAATAGCTGGATTTTATAAAAACTCTCTTTTTAGCACAACTGCTCGATATTATCCCCCCTCACCTCCACTTTACTAAAATGAAAGAATGGTTCTTAAAACAAATTTAATGCATGGATTTGTCTTAAGATTTTTTTGGAAACACAAAAATGCCTTGGAATAACAAAGCATAACAAATGGAAATTATTTCTCCATGACTGCTATTTGTAGATCGAGGTTACTTTGTCTTGATTCATCCTAAGAGACTTTCCCTCGGTATGTTTTCGGTTCATTTAAACAAGAAGCTTGCACCAGTCCTTCTTATATTCCACCAGGACTTGACATGAATGGGATTTTTAATACAATTTAAAATTGCCAATTTCAAATAAATTATTAGGGCTGGGGATTTAGCTCAGTGACTAGAGTGCTTGCATTGCAAGCACAAGGGCCTGAGTTCGATCTCCGGCACCACAAAAAAAAAAAAAAAAAAAAAAAAGGATTCAAATAAATTATTAAAAGTGAAATGTCAAACCCTGATTGATTTTTATTACATATGAATAATAAACACATTTTAGGCTTTTCTACAAATGGTTTTTCAATCCATTATGAAAAAATTCTCCAGTATAATGTTCAATGACACAACAACCACCAAAAGGCAAGACATGACTGAGGAAGGTATTCTTCAAACAACGCAAATAAAACACAAAGAACATACATCACCTAAATAATATATTTATATATACCCAAAAGATTAACTATGATGATGACATCCTGAATAATTTCGTTTTTCTATTGTTACCTTCAGTGTTATTAAATATTTTCTAGAGCTGCAAAGAAATTTTTAAGTTTTAAATAGGACACTGGTACTTCTCAAAGTTTAATGTGATACAGATCAACTTGGGATCGTGTTAAAATGCAGAATCTGACTTACTGGGGCAGGACCTGAGAGTCTGCATTTCTAAAATGCTCACTGCTGATAGTATTGTTGCCAAGGACCATGCTGTGAGGTCACAGATAGGACTCTAGCCCCCCCACAGGGCTGCACTTCAGCAACCTTTGGAGAGTTTCACAAACACTGACACGTGAGTCCGACTGCCAGAGAGCCCAGTTTAAATAGTTTGGGCTCCATATTAGGAATTTTAAAACTTCCTGGGTGATACTAACACACATCCAACTGTGTGAACCACTACTACAGAAGTTGATATTTTGAAAATTCCTACTTTTATTCTTTTTTATTGTAGGTGATCCTATTTTTAATCTTTTTTATTGTAAGTAGTTCTTAAAATTGTTATGTTCTAAACAATAGTAGAGTGTTAGCCCACTTAATATTTCTGGGGCTCATGCATGAAACAAAAGGACACCATCAAAGGATCTCCACATTCTCTTTGGATTCTGAGGCTTTAAATTTTTCTCTTGCTTTTCCTCTTCCCTTTCTTTGTACTCTGCATTATCACTGACAATGTCATGAAAATTATCACCTCAAATACTTTTCCAGTAGATCAGTGGTTGTCAAAATAATCAGTAAGGGTTACTGAAACACAGATTCTGAACCCCATTCTCAAGAGTTTCTGGTGTAGTAGCTCGGCATTGATAATCTATAGTTTCTGGTGATGACGAGGATAGTGATAGTGACCTAGTCTAGCATTTGAGAACCACCACTCAGTTTGCATGAACAAAATTAGAATGCTTTGCAGTAAAGAGTAATTGGCATGATATGGAGGAAGAAATGGGCACCTAACTCCAGAAACAATAGGTATTCTCTCAGGAAGCACATTGGTTAGGGGAATTAGTGGATTTTACATGCAGATTTTTAGAAAACTCTGCCTGACCTACCTCAAAGATCAGTCAGTTTGGAAGAAGGAATACTTGCTTCTTGTTACATGCACACAACTTTATGCAACTACAGGAAGAGACTGTAGGGTTGCTGCCTTCCTCCCAACAAAAATAGGCTGCGAGGAAGCAACATTTTCCTCATTTTGACGAACTACTCATTCCAAAAGCAAGCTGGAGCTGAAGAAAGCATAAGCAAAATATGTCAAAGCAATCCAACAGTACTATATATGTTAACTTTTAAAAAGCACCTGCTCACACTATACAGTCATGAATTATGAATTACCTTCAGAAAATAAGAATGATATCCAAGGTCTGGCACTTTTGTCCACAATGTATATTATTCAGATCACGTATACAAAGTTATCTGGCCCTAAAGTTTTCCTAGAAAGAACATTATGATGAAATTTTTCACTTCTAGATTTTGCCTTTTTACATAGATAGCAAAGCTAAGGAAAACTATATATTATTTTGTATTGGCAAATCTATAACCTTAATTTCCTTGACAGCACACATCATTGGGAGGAGACTTTTAAGTACCAGTAAGTGACCATTCCTGTGAAATTATTCCCAGTTTTGGCCTGAAGAACAGAATATATTTGCAAACACATATGCACACCTATATAACTTACACACACATGCACAGGTGTGAGGTAGAAAAAATATATATATATGCATTTGTGTCCATGCATGTATGTATCATGTTTCTAATAAACTTTTTTTAAAGTTAAAAGTGAAATAATATCTTGCTTCTGTTTCCTTTAGCAGAATGTGTCTTTGCATATTTCAAGGCTTCCCCAGAAACACACAGGGAGAGTCAGTCACACCGGCAGTGCTGAGTCAGCAACAATCTGGCAACTTCTGCTTTATTTGTGCAGGCACCTTTTCTACACTACGCGTGGTATTTGCCAGGACTATTTTAAGATCAATGTTATTCTCATTTCTCATTAGGACATTCTAATCAACACAGTTTATTTCATAGAAAATGATTTTAAAAATAGCATGAAATCCTCAAAATGGTTTAGATGAAAGAAAATATAAAGTAGTGTGGAAATGGCTTGAGTCTTTTTATTATTTTTTAAGGCAGATATTAAAATGTTTGCCCTGTAGCTTTATCAAATGTTTTAGAGATTCTTTGTACCTCTCCTCAGTAGTTATAAATTTGAGTACTCCATGCTGCTTCTACCATGGGCATTTTTTCAGCAACTTTATATGAAGAAGAGGGATTTTTTGAGTTTTGTTGTCATGGTAACCCTATATTCAGGTTGAAAAGCTTTATTGAACGTTTTGGGTATTTCTCCATCACAGCTTTCATTTAATAGATTTTGATGTTCAAATGTTTAAATATACTACTTCATCTCTGATAGTGTTGTTTGGTGCTAAACACACACACACACAGTGTTTACGTAGCCACAGGAAAGAAAATTGTTAAATATGGCTTTTCCTTCTTTTCCTCTATTTCTCTTGGTATATAAGATTCTTCTTTTGTGAAAAGCAAAGGAAGATATACAGATACAGTCCCAGATATAGGGAAAATAAATGACTTCTTGTTCGTATCTCAAAACAGTCACACAATGCATTTATGAAAAGGCTGTAATTTTTCTGCCTTATTTTCTTCATTCAAAAGCACGGAGATGCTACCAGGTCAAGAGGCAATGGGGATCAGAGAGGATCAGTGAGGGACATGAGAAAAGCAAAAGGTATCAGAAAGGTATTCCTGACAGTTTGTTCTATTTATGAATACTCCTTCCTGTTGCCTGGAATTTATGAAAATATTTTTCTAGGGAATGTGTGTGCTCCATCAGGGGTAAATTAGTTTCAAGGTAAAAAGAACTTGGTTGTTAAGTACGTTAAGATATCATTGGATTAGATAAAGAATTTAATATTCTTCCATGCAATGTAATATCTTTGGAAAATCAAATAGTACTACCCAAATTGTTTTGTCCTGGAACCCCGGGGTGAGCACACTTTAGGAAACACTGCTCTGGAACATATCTCTGGGGCTGGGATGTAGCTCAGCAATAGAGTGCTTGCCTAGCATGCACAATGCCCTGGGTTACACACTCACTCACACACACACACACACACACACACACCCCTCTAAGATGTCTTTAATATGCTTCCATTGTTCCCAGTGTTACCAGGATCAGAAAAAGATTTCTGCATAGACAGTAAAATGATATTTTGATGATATCTTGTCCTCATTTGAAGAGTTAGGTCTCTCAAAACAAGAGGAGCGCTCACGTAAGGGAAATGACAAGCCCCTTGGCAATGGGCCCTGCGCACGTACCCTCAGAAAACCGACAGCAGCCACTCCAGAAGGCCTCCAAGAGGGAACTCTGGGAGGGCAGAAGATGCGTGGACAAACTGACCCTGTAATCCTGCCTTGAGGGACAGTGTGTGGAAGGAACCTACCAATCAAGGCAGGAGGCCCACGAGAGGGAAGTGTGAGGCCCGCCCTTGTGTGAATGCCACTGTTTTCCCCACTCACACATTTTAAACTGTAATTTAATTCTTTTATTATCCAGTATAATAACTACAGTAATGGGAGTCTAGAGAATAATTTTCAATCAAATACAATTTTCTTCAAAAATCTGAAGAAAAAACGACTTCATACTCATACCTTTTGGACTATAATTCACAGAGGCTTAATATCGCAGTTTAGTACAAAATAATTCAAAATCATTACCTGCATCATTTTAATATACAGAGTCATGGTGTTATTTTGTATTGAAACCCCTAATAAGTATAAGTTTATTATGATGCTAATGAGTATTATTTAATACTTATCTTCACAACCTACTCTACAATAGATTATCTCTGCACAGCAGGATTAGTTTATAAATACATTCCTAAACAAAGGCCATAAACAGGAGTGTTGGTGACTCGTATCAGAGGAAACAGCTAGCATTTTTATTTATATAAAATTTGTAAACCGTAGGGAGTCTTCCTTATTTCATCTTTCAGTGCCTAGGCAGCAAGTGCCCTGGGTATGACGCATCTACAGGATTAAGGGGGAAAACTACAGGCTGTAGGGCTGGCTCTAGGCCAGAACATCCTGATCTACTTGTCACATCATGGCAATCTGAAAAGGGAAACAAATAAGACCAACAGTTCTGCTTGCTTTGTTAAATGACCAGTCTGTGTGTGTCCACAGCAAGGTGGAGTGTTTGAGTAGACAGGAACAGTAGGTTTCTTAGCACAAAATGGCCACCAGAGTCAGTGACATGAGCCATCCATTGTGGATTCAGGGCTCCATTGTGGATTCAGGGCTCTGGGTATCATTCTGACTCACCATTGTCAATCACTGGTGACTGGTGCTTCTCACCTTCCTCCTTGTTACTAACAAATAGAAATAGAAGCCACAGAAGTAACTTCAAACCACCAATGCTGTGGTATAATTCCTGCTCCTGGGGTCAGCTGAGACAGTTTATTACTGAGCCTCGTCCCCTGCTCTGTCCTGCTCACCTTACCCTCTTTCTTCTTAGAGCACTCTTTTCATGAACTGCATTCCCAAACCTTCATCCTAGGCTCGAGAGCTCTGTCCTGCCCGTGACAGAAAGTGTTTCAGTGCTAGGAAATTACCTCCAGGAGGACAGCAACAGTGTGGAAAGCATGTGGATTTTAAAGTAAAACCCACCCAAGTTGATGTACTACTCTTTTTCCTCTCAAGATACCATAGGCAAGCTGATAGAGCTCTCTCTCAGTTTCTTAATCTGTTAAATGGTGAATATACTATCTGCCTCACAGGTTTTGTGATTATTTAAAAGTAAGTAAATAATGGAAGGTATCTTTTGTCAAAATCTTCACAATTTATCAAAAGTTGTTCAGTTGAATGAATACTTAATAAATACAAACTGCATTAACTTACAAACTCTAGACAGACATTATACTGTTATAATCTAAAAATCATTTACTGAAGAAAATCCATTAGACATCTGATTTTGAATATACATTTGAATCTAAAAATCTCATAATTGGTTTTTCTGTTATATGGAAATATATGGGCTCTACCTCCTTAACAAATTTTTAAGTGCATGATATAGCATTGTTAACTACAGACACAATACTGTATAGCAAAGTTCTAGTATTTGCTTATTCTGGATAGCAGAATACTTGTTGAATACTTGTTGAATACTTTATACTTGTTGAATGGCAAATCCCCATTTTCTCCTTCCCAGCACCCCCTAGCAACTGCTGTTTTACTCTCTGTTTTGATAAGCATGGCTATTTTAGGCACTTCATATCATTGGAATCATGGAGTGTTTGTCCTTCTGTGGTTGGCTAATTTTACTTATCAGGTTTGTCCATGTTGTTACAGATGATAGAATACTCTTCTTTTTTGAGGCTGAGTAATATTTCATTATATATATATAACACATTTTATTTATGCATCATTCTATCAATGAACATTTACATTGTTTCTGTAGTTAGACTGTATACATCACTGAACATTTAGATTGTTCATTGAATAATGCTTCAATAAATACAGCAGTGCTGACAGCTCTTTGAAATCTTGACTTCAATTCTTTTTTACATACAGAAGTGGGAATGCTGGATCTCAGGGTATTTTTGGCTTTAAATTTTTGAAGAATCTATTGGATTCTACCACAGGATCTTTTTGTAGATGTCTGAAACAAGAGCTATAGCTAAAATAGAAGTTCTAAGATTAGGTTGGTTTTCTGAGAATTAATCAGTAAAAAACTATGTATTAAATCCTTTCTGTGGTTCTATGCCATGTATATCTATATCTATATATCTTTATATATGTTGTAATATACATATATATATATATTATATATAAAAACACATAATCTCATGACCCTGGAGGAGTAATACCAATATTACCATAAAGAAAATTAACATTTAATTGAATTAAAGCTACAGAGAAAAAAAGGAATAAGTAGAAAAGAGTACACAGAGGAGAAAAATCGAAGTGTAACCACAGTACTTGCTAGAAATTTCTTTTTAATTGAAGCTGATCAATTAATCATCTTACAATTAATTTAACTTACATATGATCATTTCACATTCAGAAATTGACCCTTCTCTTCTACTTCTGATTTCTTGGAGTCTAATAATCACAACACATCCTGAGAATTATTTCAGAATTATTCATGAATTTGTCTGCCACAACTGACTCGTGCTCATTTCCAATGCCCAGTAAAACTCTCTTACAAACCACCCAACTATTCTTCTCTATACATCAAATAGCTGTCCACCCATCAAGAATCTTTATCAAGGACAGAGTGAATATTTGCCGTCTGGTTTTACAGCTACTCAAATACAATTAATTGAAATATTAATTTTATCTAGAAACCATGAATTCAAATACTTACTCTTCAAAACCAGAAGAAGAAAAGAATGTCCAGATCCTATATGCAGGTCCTAAGTGGTGTTTTTTTTTTAATAAAGCTTAATTTATGAATATATAAATGACTAGTGAACATCATACTTTAACTGTGATTATGAAAAGGCCCTGCCATTGGACTAGCTCTGACAGCCCATGACAGGATGTGGGCTTAAGAGAAGAGGTATTTATACCAGCAGTGTCAATCACTGGAACAAGCTGTTCCAACTGCCTGTCCCAGCCAGGGCCAGCATCCAAAAGTACAGCAACTAGAACAGGAAGATGAAAAGCACCGGGGATTTTATAATGGAAGGTAATGGCCGGACCCAGAAAGACAGCACAAAATGTCACCTTATGAAGATGGTTATTTTAAAACTGATAAGACGAACTCAAGTCCTTTAAAATGGGGTCACATAATCTGTTCAAATGGCAAAGAAAGAACTAATTTAATAAAATCAGGGGGCTTACATAGTTCCCAAAGAATTTAGGGATTCAATTCTACATTTCATTATCATATATGATAAAAAAAAAAAACCTCTTAACTCAGAATCTAACTGCATAACATTACATAATGGACACTATTTTATCTTGTAACACAATAACCACTAGATTCTGAGCACAGAAAATCACAACCCATCAGTTTATTCAGCAAAGTTAAGTAGTTTCTGTGCTGTCCTCCTTTTTTCTTTTTTTTTTTCCAGCCAATTTTTAGCGAAGAGAAACAGGGCCATAGTTGAGATGGTATTGTATTTACCAATGATCAGGAGGTATAAATTCATATCTTCATTTGACTTATTACAACTGAAATCTTGAACAAGATTTCAAACCTGTCCTTTTACTGTAAAATGTGACAATAATCATCATGCAAATCATTATGTGAACTATAAAAAACACAATTATTATTAAAATCTGTGTCCTCTGTTGCTATATAATCTAAAATGTAGCAGCTACAAACAATAATACCTATGACCTCACACTCCCTGGAGGCTGGCGGTCTGGGCATGGCCTCAGTGTGTGGTCCTGATCAGCATCTGTCACAGAGGCTGCCATCCAGGTATTAGCTGGGGTCACAGTCATCTCAGGCTCAGCTTGGACAACACGTGCTTCTAAATCACCTGTGTAGAGCTTCCAGGCCACGAAAGACCTACCTCACATCTTGCTCCTCTAACCACTGCTGAGCCTCAGATAATTTGTTCCTGAGGACTTGCCTGGGTCTCTATTGAGGATTGCCTCACAAAAAGGAAATTTACTTCTCTTAGTAACTAGGAATAGCAAGTAGGAGCGCCCAAAGGAACACCACTATCCTTTTACCACCTAATGTCAGAAGTAACATGCCATCACTCTGACTCTGTTCTATTTATTAGAAGTCATTAAATTAAACCCACACTCCAAAGTAGGAGATAAACCCACACTCCAAAGTAGGAGATAATACCAGGAGGGCGTAATACCAGGAGGAGGAGCTCATTGTGGACCATTTTAGAAGCTGCTTAACACAAAATCTATTTTGTTACCGAAGATATTTGACTGAACTTACTATTCAATTCAGTCAAGAAGATGAAGCAAAAACAAACACAACTACCTAGATTTTGTCCATGGTTTTTACTGGTTTGGATTATATAATTAATTCATTGCATTATTGTAATAGTTAATTTATTATGTCAAGTTGAGTAAGAAATGCCCCACTAAATTAAATCAGTGCGGTCCTGGGTGTAGCTGAAGGGATTTACTAAAAACTGAAGACTCACCTGGGTGTGATTGACAGCAACCAATAGGCTTATTGCCTGAATGGAATAAAAGGGAAATGAAG
Organism: Hystrix cristata; assembly: GCA_004026905.1. Classification (NCBI taxonomy): domain Eukaryota; kingdom Metazoa; phylum Chordata; class Mammalia; order Rodentia; family Hystricidae; genus Hystrix; species Hystrix cristata. The sequence continues at coordinate 59,676 of PVJO010004444.1, read as the reverse complement.
GAAAGCTCACTTCTGTTTCTTCAGAAGAGCTCCAGTCTTCACCTTCACCTTGAACATTGTCCCCTGGCTCCCAGGGCAGACTCTTTGGCCTCTAGCACAACCCTTCAGCCTTCCATCCCAGAGGCTTTGGGCTCCTGATATGGATTCACACAGGACACTGCAGTGAGCTCTAGACTTTGAACTGGATCCTGCAGATTTTCAACTCACAGAAAGACCTTTTGCCTTCTTCCACATCTGACTCTGCAGGTGGCCATTGTAAGCCAATCTCATAAATTCTTATGTATTTGTATATTTTGCATTAAATCTGTTTCATTAGTAAGCACTGACTGACACAATTATTATATATCTATATGTATGTACTTTTTGTTCATCAGAGGTTTGAAAATTCACAAAGGAATTCTTTTCTTCAGTCTTTGTAATGTATACAAAACTACTGATGCATTAGCTACTTTCTAAGCTTCAATTACCTATTTCACAGAGTATCCACAAGTAAACTTGTTGACCTGCTGCTACACTTTAAATTTTTCTTCACTTTCTGTTTTCCCTGGATAATTCTACCTGCAATTTGCATTCAGACAGTAAGTGAAAAAATAGCTTAAATTTAAAGCTTGTTCCTTCTTCTCAGCTTATGAAGAGAAGCTCCCTGCAGTTATTTAAGCTTTGATTAGCATCCAGGAAGAATTACTATTGCTCTTTCAGAATAGAGCTAGTCACCTAGACCTGTGCCCACTGTGTCACCACACAAGATGCCTGGAATACAAACTGAGTTTAATCACAGTATCCTAAGAGTTGAGAAGGTTAAAAACAATAATCTAATTGAATCTCATTTTATAGTATGGAAACTGAGGCCCTTATATGAAAAACTGAGCAGAAATGCTAAAAATGAAAAAAATATTATTACACAGAACTGAAATATTTAAACATCAGCCTTCAGAGAAGACTGGAAATGTTAGAAGAAATGCTCAGTGAACTTGACATTTCAACAGCAATGATACAAATTTAAAAAAGAAAGTGGAAGAAGAGCGATTTTAAAAACCCACCTCCTCTGATAGCAAGAAGACAGTATCTACTGGTGGAAGCATACATATAATCTCAATCCCCGAGAAAGAGGAGAAAGATAATGAAGCAGAAAAAAAAAAAAAGCATTTGAAAAGATAATAGCCAAGAATTTTCCAAATTTTATAAAACACAAGTAAACTACAGAGCAAAATGTGAACCCCAAGCAAGTAAGGATACAAATAAACACCTAAATCCATTTTAGGCAAGATGATACTGAATTGAAAATCAAAGATAAAATCTTAAAGCTCGAGGGGGAAATGATATACATCATGCAGAGTGGAAACAATAGGAATGATAGCTGACTTCTCATCTGAAACTATTGGAGCCAAGAGGTAATGAAACATCAACTTTTGTGAGCATAAATAAAAATACTGATCAAATATACTTCTGTACTGTCAAAATTACCCTTCAACGAGAAGGCCAATAAAGAATTTTTTCAAAGAAACAAAAACAATACCTCTTTAGTGGGTCTGCTATACCCCCAAAAAAGTGATTTAAAAACTTATTCAGATTGAAGGAAACAGACATCAGATGAAAAGTTCAGCTCTGCAAGGAATAATAGTCAACTCACATGCCTATGCTTTCATTGGTTCAGAATTTTAATCTGTTTTTGATATTTGTCAAATGTAACAAGAAGAAAACATATAAAATAGCCTATTAAGTAAATACTCTATAATTACCTTTACACTTTGCAGTCAAAATACAGTTTTGTGAATATCATTTTATGGTTTTCATAGAAATCACAACATGGTTTGTGCATCACCTTGATTATCTATAGAATTACTTATTTTCCATATGCCTTCTCTACTCCTTCTCACTGCCTTCCAGTTATTATCTCTGTGACTATTGCCCCCAAAAATTCTGTATTACTCTTGAGACTGTCAGAGAAGGCCAGATAGTGCATGGGGAGATTCACACTCCCAAACTGTGAAAGGAGGGCATATCACCGACCCAAGAAAAGCGGAAATTTCACAGGAACAAAATTGTACTTTTCAATATGAAAACTTACGAGAGCTTTGTCCCAGGAGTTCCTATGCAGTGGTTTCAGAAATTATGTAAAGCTATAGAATTTATGTTTTATAGTTTGTTTCTTTGATTTTTTCCTTTGTAGTATTCATCTGTTGCCTTAATAATGTGTTTGATATCCATACTTCCCAGTTTGACCTCCTATTTTCCTTATCTCAAAACCAAAAACTTCAGTGATAGTTAGTAGAATAAAATTAATACAAGGAATTTGTGTTAAACTTCTAGATTCTGCACAAATAAATTCTGTAGCAGAATGTGATTATTTCAGTATTATAAAATTTCAACTACTGTAATTTATTGAAAGTATCTTTCCTTTTTTTAAAAATCTCTATGTATCCAGAGTATATTAAGACAAACTTTTAAATGGGCTTAAGCTACTTAGTCTGAGTACACAATTTAGTGTATTCACTGAAGTCCTCAAAGTATTTATAACTATATTTATGACAACTGCCTTGCTGGGAATTTATAAGAACAACCAACCAAAGGAGTGATCAGCAATGTGGCTGATTAGGTATTTTCTACCATCATGTCTCCATAGTGTACCAATTTTGATAATTACTCATGAAGGAGGGGACTTTTATGGGACTCCAGGAAGCCAGCAGAAAAGTTCCAGTTCCTATAAACAGAAACATTGAAAATGGTAATAACAACAGTGTCGGCACAGTTCAGTGCCAAGTGACTCCCTCAACCAGTGAGCCATCTCACAGGGAAAGTGATAGTGTGTTAAATGAGCACCAGGATTCCCTAGCTGTGCAGGATGCAATGAAGGAGGTTCACCTCTGTCTCTTTCCTCCAGAAGATCAGCGAGGAAAGTAGAGAAGAAGAAAAGATGCACAGCTAAGGTTCAAAACTCCACAATGGCTGCAAATCCTATTAACCACTTCTCAGACACTCAAAGGAAGCCCACTCACATGCCTCTTAGGAGTCCTTGCTTGTAGACTCCTTCTGTATGGCCTCTGGACACCCCCAAACCTCTGTAGTCATCATTTTCCAAATTCACTCCCCTGCAGCCAATCCCCACATCTGCCTCTGGACAGTAAGTGCAAGCCTTTGCAAATGGTTTGTGAGTACAGGCCAGCAGACAGCTCAGTTCCATATGATTGGTTGAAGCTATATAAACTGAAGTATTTCAGGGCACTGCCCTAAAACCTTGTTTTAAAAATGGGCAAATGATCTGACTAGACATTTTTCTGATGAACATATACAAATGGCCAACAGCTCTAAGAAAAAATGCTCAACATCACTAATGTTTAGGGAAAGTAAAACCATCATATATTACCTCACACCCATTATGAAAGCTACCATAGAAAGTCTAATGATAACTACTGTCAGCAATAAATACAGAGAAACAGAAAAAGTTGTACACTGTTGGTGGAACTGAAATCTGTACACTCATTATGGAAAATGGTAAAATTAAATAAATATAATTACAAGATGGTCTAGCAAGCCCCTTCTAGGTGCATAACATACAAGGAAATAATACCAGTATGTAAAAGAGACATTACAGTATCATATATATTGCCACATTATTCACAATATACAAGATACGAATATTTCATTATTCAGCCCTTAAAAAGAAGGAAATACTGACATTTGTGACAAAATGGGTACCGGGAAGAAAGTAAAATAAGCAAGAAATCAAACACATAAGAGACAAGAATAGTACTTACCAGGAGCTGGAGGATGAGAAAAATGGGGAGATGTTGGTCAAAAGGTACAAACTTTCAATTACAAGATGAATAAATTTTGTAGATTTAAAGCACAGGGGACAGCATGGTGAATATATTTTATAATGATGTATTGAATACTAGAAATTTGCTAAAGGAATATATCTTAAGTGTTAACAGAAAAAAAGATAACTGTATGAGGTGAGATATATAAATTAGCTTGATTTTGGTAATAATTTCACAGTGTATAGTTACATCAAATTACATTGTACAGTTTAAATATTATAAATTTGTATTTATTAATCAGATCTCAGTAAAGCTGGATAAAATCTGCATGCATAAAAAAGAAAACCAAATCAGTTACTATGATAACTAAAACCTCAAGTCCACTTCACTGGGAAGTTCTACACAGAATGTATTATCTGTGGCAAATTATGTGACAATCCTCTATCTCTGCAGTTAACAGTTAATTCCCTCTGAAAGAATTAGACCTTTTTGCTACTGGAGTAGCTTCATGTCAGCATAGAAAGTGTACTTCCAAACCTCATTTTCAGGCCTAGCCATGCAACTCCCTTTGGAGAGGAGTGTGGTCAGACATCATGTATACCACATCTACACAGAAGTTTTATATGAAATTGCATAATATTTTGGCATCTTGCGTTCTTTCCTTAGCCTTGAGAACAGTATGGTTAGTGGAGATCAGAAAGGGACTGCTGTATGCTCCTGAGTTCAAGAATGAGAAGACATGGGGGAGAAAGAAGAACAGGGATAAAGGAGAGATACAGCCAATCTGCAGACCTATAGACAAAAAAATAAATACTTACTTTCTAAGCCACTGAAAATTTGAGGCTGTTACATAACAAAGCTAATAATATGTGCGTGAAAGCATGCACATGTGCACATATTTTCTTATGTAAAGTCTATTAATACTAAGCACAGAGAATTCCCACTCTCTCTGTGTGAAATTAATTCACCTTTAGATATCCAGCAGCAAATCTCCACTAACACGTTACATAATTTAAAGTCTATTCTTAACTATAAAAATTCAGATATGTCCCCTATTCTTCTAATACACGAGACTCTTATTACTCAGGGTATCTCTCAATTTATGTGTTTTTCTAATTTCCAACCATTTTGTATTGCCTGATAATTGTTAGAATTGTATCAATGTTTTCGGCATTTGGGAAACAATTTTTCCATGATACTGAGTGCTCAAAGGTACAAATAATTTCAAAACCTTAAGAAGGGCAATTATTAGCATTGCAGCCTTATACTTGTTCTCCCACACAAATGACTCCACATTTACAGCATCAAATTTAAATGAAATGATCCTTTAAATATATGATTGGCTTAAAATGATTTCTTCGGGTTAGCAACCTTTCTTCCTTTAGATTAATTTTTATATTCTAAATATAATATTCTCATTAAATATCTATACATTGTCCTTTTAATCTGCTGAACAAGCCAACAGTATAACATTCTAAACCAATAATTGTGTACTCAGTGCCTAACAACAGGTCCTTTTTTCCCATAAAATTGTCTTAAAAGTAAGCATGTGTCCTTAAAATCCAAATATATTGCTAAGGGATACCTCTGTCACACCTCCTGTACATTAATCAGGAACTTCCAATTCACATCATCAATAATTGTAGGAATATTTTGGGTGGCTAAATATGGTCACACAAATTTCTATTCAGGCTAGAAGCTCTATCAGTTTGTTGTTTTACAATTTTTCATTGAAATAATGTATTGAGAATTATCTACAATAACAATATGTATTTCTCAATTTTGGTGTATTCTAGTACAGAAATTTGACACTTCTGAGAATTGACAAACATAGATTATGCTTTTTTTCTTGTGATATGACTGTTATTACATCTCACAAGCTCAATATTAATAATGTTCACTTTTTTTAGAAGTAAATTAATATATTTCATCCTGATTAATACTACTTGTTTAATGGCTTTCCTGTGAGGCACCATGTCACTTAGTGTCACCAGATGCCAAATTCTCAGTCAGACAGTGTCAATTTCAACTTTTACCTAGGGAACAAAGCGGGGGACCATTTAACATATCATGTGGGAATACAATCACCCTCATTTTTTAATTGCTATCTCCCTATTTTAGATACATAAGTTTCCACTCCACTTCAGCCAGTGAGGCGTTATGCACTAATGTTTCATGGTTCTCCATGAAGAGGCTCTAAAACTACTGAGCTATGTCTAGATCAATAATTAGTCTGGCTGAACTGATCAGAACTACTCAACCAAATATCAGATCCTGTTAGTTCAAGTGATTAAACACATAAATCAGGTAAGTCTTCCATATTATCTAGCTTTCATCTTGCCTCATATTTCGCAGCACCTTTAAGGCATATTTAAGATATTTTTCAAAAAAAATGGGTACAGCCAGGTACAGTGACAGATGCCTATAGACCCAGCACTCAGGATTTGGAGCCGGGAAGATCACAAATTCAAGCGCGCCTGGGCTACATAGTGAGTTCAGAGCCATCCTAAAATACGTATCTGTTTGTCTCAAAAACAAACAAACAAATAACTGGATGCTTTAAGTTATGAGAATTCCATTTAATGTTGTCTCAAAAATTTTAAGAAGAGAAAGACGGCAAGGTTTCAGTATTAAGATGTTTGTTTAGCAGAAAGACTATTTGACACACCATGTAGTCAATCAGCCTAATTCTGAAGCACCACATGTGTGCACTGAAGTCTCAAGTATTTGCAAAGTGATTTTCTTTTTAAAATTCACGACATCATATTCTGGTTCTTCAAGTTTGGCTCAAAATGAGAAATCTCTTTCTTTGGATGAATGAACTGGAATACAGTAGTCGCTTGATGGGAAAAGAATCCTTCCAAATCTCTTCATGAGGAAATTAGGATCTTGGACATGATTTTCAATTCCCTAAAGAGAACAACATCTCTTATTAAGGAAATGAACTGCTTCCCCAAAGCTGTTAAAACTAGTTCACAGTTCTACTTTAATTGTTCTAGTATGTTAAGAATTTTAATTGGCATGGATAATCTGCAAATACATGAACACGCCAGAATGACTATTGAGTCTGTAGAAAGGGAAGTTCATGTTTTTCAAATGTATATTTTATTTGGGAAAAAGACTTAGTTTTGAAAAGTAAAGTTATGTTTATAAACCTACAACCTTAATGAGATATAATAAGATATATTACAGAGTACTATACTGTTGGAAAACTTCTTGTGTCACATATATCTCCTATCAATAATTAAAATATTATATCACATGTGATAAAGCTCTTTCTGTTATTATTCTGGTGACCTGAGCTACATATATCTCTATTCGCACAGTGGAGTTTAGCAATAGCACCTTCATAAGTATAGTTCAACTTGAATTTTCTATCTTTTTATCAGACTTGCTACACATCTATCCCAAAGAAGAGTGAAAGTTTGCAATCTACGCTCAATGTGTATTAAACTACAATAAACCATTGGATTCTTTATCACAAAAACTATAATTCCTTATGACTTTCATGCTAAGTACAGCTTTTCACAACTTTTCAAATAAAAGGCAAACACTTCACTTCAAAATATTGAATAAGAATGTACAGCACTTAAAGAAGTTCAGTTGGTTACAGTTAGAATACTAAACAAAGTCCAATCTAAGAATATTCTTTGACTTTATGCCCACCACATTTTTACTTGTTTGTAAATTGGACATATTTCATCCACTTTAGAATTTAGCCTCTTGATATTTTGTTCTCTGAAGAGACGCAACAGGTTCTGATTAGCAGGCAGGCACCAAAATTGTCTCCCTGACTTCTGAGGAGAGTTGTGTCATTTCCAGTCAGTGATACAACAGTGCCCCGGCACGCCACACCTACAACATTTTCTATGAGTATCTGTAACTAGAAAGATTAAAGTTCTTTCTTATAAATCCATCTTATTGGACTGTAATTTATGACTAGAAAAATGTATCTGTTTTAACTCAACACTTCAATGAGTTTTTACATATATAACTGTAATCACAATACAGGCCACTTCCGTCATCCTGAAAAATTATCATGTACCACTTACAGTCAGTAGCCCTCACACACCTCATCCCAAATATCAACTTACTAGCCCCTCCTAAATATTGATCCATACAGTGTGAGCTTTGTAGTACATGACTTCTTTACTTAGTTCTATGTCTGGGAGATCCACCCATGTGGCTGAGTATATTAGTTCAATCTTTTCATTGCCAGATAGCATTTTAAGGTTTGAATATATTGGAATTTACCTATTGCCCTTCTGATGAACGTGTTGCTTCTAATTTGGTATTACTGTGAATAAAGCAATGATGAATGTTCTCATGGAAATCTTGTGTGGTCATACCTTTCAGTCTCTTTTGGATAAATATTTTGTCAAACTTATATGAGTATTTCACATACCGATGCTATTGTAAATGGCATTGTTTCATTGCTGGAATATAGAAATGCAATGGATTTTATATATCTTCGTGTCTTGGGCTGTTGGTAATTTCACTTAACATTATTTCTAGTACCTTATTAGTTCCTAGTAGTTCTGGTTTGAGTTGATTTCTTAGGACTTTTGACATAAAAAATTACATCAGGTGTGAAGAGAGACAGTTTATTTCTTCCTTTCCATTCTGTCCGATGTTTTATCTTCCATAATTGTATTGCCGAGGACCTCCATTGTAATTTTAATACATATTATAAGAAAGAACATCCTTGCTTTAGTTTTAGTGTTAGGGGAGAAGTGACCAGTGTCCTACCATTTAAATACAATGTACGATGCAGCTTTAGGTTTCGTGGGGATGTCATTTTCCTGATTGAGGAAGTTTCCCTTCACATCCTGGTTTACTGAGTGTTGAATTTTGTCAAATATTTTTCCTACAGCTCTTAAAATGATCCTATCTATTTTTGATATTTTAAAAAATATTTTAATATTAAAATATTATTGATTATCATTGTACAAGTACATGTACCACATATAAAAATATTGCTAGAAAACATCATTTATGCTACTGGCTTCATTTTTCCTGCAGCCACAAAGAAGTATATGAGAGATAGTAAGTAAGACATCATTAAGCTTCTAAATCAATACCAGTAAGTGTGTATTCCTAGACTGTTTTGTGAAAATTTTAAATATGTAAATTTTTATTTAGATAAACCACAACAGTTGAAGTTCTTGCTACTCAGGGTCAAAAATATCTCTAACTCGTTCAAATGCCACTTTGGGAGTTCTGGACTTTAGAACTACTCAGGAATGTACAGGAATCTCGCTTCAGTGTATGGTATTGTTTATTTGTTCATTTTGTCTTTTCTAATGAATAAACAATGATCATGGTAATAATGAGAATCTATGTTATCTTACTTAATTTCATAATCATACCTCAAAATAAGCACTACTATTCTTATTTTTCAGAAAGTAAAACTGAAACTCAGAAAAGTTAAATGATTTGCACATCCTCCAACTTCTAAAACTTAATAAATTTCAAACTTATTTTTTAATCCACCAATAAAGTTTGTGCTCTTTACTATGGGCTCCACAAGAGTAAGAAGAATTATTTGAATTTTTTATTAAAATACTTAGAATTCACACTGGGGAGTCTCCATGGTCTACTTCGTTGGACCTGGTACTTTAGACAGGCATGAAAATTTGACCAGTGAAGGAGCTGCTATTGAACAATGAAAACACGAGAACCCAGACAAGTAATTCAAAGATTATTTTACAATGGCCAAGGAAGTGACACCGAGATCTTACTGACATTTTCACCATTTTCAAATATAGAGATACAGGATTCATTTGAAAATTGTATAATAAACACTGTGGCTTGGTAAAGGAAGGATATGGAAAGGTTGGTCAGTGTGTACTACATTATAATAAGATAGGAAAAATAAGTTCTAGTGTTCTATTGCACAATAGGGTGACTATATATAATGATAATGTTTAGAATATTTTACAAAGAAGGTAGAAGAAAGGATTTTGATTTTCTCACAAGGAAATGCTAAATGTCTGAGGAAATGGATGTTTACCCTGATTTGAACACGCCATCATATATACACATACCAAAACATCACACTGGGCCTCATAAATACAGTATTTACAGATATTATATGTTAATTTAAAAATCAAAATTTAAAAACTATATTATGGTATTTTAAGTCTCCTGGAAGGACACTATTAAGAAATAATAGTCAACAATGACTTTAAAAGTGCTTTCCAGTTTCTGAGAATTTTCTTGCTTAGAAACAAGTATAAATATAACATGTCGGCTTTTTGCTATGTAATGTTTTCACAAGCCTTTAAAGGACACTAAATTGTGCTATTAAACTCTGAGAGGGAAAAGAACAGCTCTTGAAAATAAGTAGGGCTGTAGTTATGTAGGGCAGAATTTTGCCAAGCTGAAATTCTCGGGCTTAGTGTGATTACATAAATACCAATACCAGAAGAATGAATTTAAGAAGGGTTTAAAGGACCAAACGATCTTTGATTGAAATATTAGAAATACAACAAAAAGTGACACATTCAGACTTGGAAAAAATGTTAAACAGGAAGAAATAAGCCTTTGTTTGGGCATAAATTTAAAAAGAAAGTTTAAATTCACTTATTGGTATTTTAAAAGATGTTGTCATGTAGCAAATCTTTTTAAACTAATACAACAAAGTTTAGTGTTTTGTACACAGTCAAAAAAGAGACAAATGCTTCCTCTGATTAATTGGTGGAGCCTGCTTCAATGCTGATTAGGTTTCCCATACGGTGAGAAGTGAAGGAAACCAAAGGAGTCCTTGTTAACAAAATATTAGGAAATGAAAATGAAGAAAGGCAGAAAATTTAGAAAGCTTGTTATGTAACTTTTAGAACTGCAGTTTCGTATTTCCTTTAAAGAGTATTTTGTCTCTAGCTAACATTCTACCTCTTTTAAATGACAGGAAAATCAATTTAACTATCATTTTATTTTGTGTAGTAACACTTTGTATTTTACAATGTATTGTCAGAGACATCCCACTTGAACTTCATAACTAATATTGAATAAAAGACTATGATTATCACCTAACAGATGAAGAAACATGGAATTCAGAAAAACTAAAATTATGACATTGTTCTTATGCTATGATTGTAACTGCAAAAACAAGAGCACTATTATTGACCATCTGCTGGGTCACAGGAACCAAGTTGAGCACTTTAAATATAATATCACTTTCAATTCTAACCAGACATTTTTCAGGATATATCTTATTAGCCCCACGTTACATGTGAGGGATACTGAAAATGAGAGCCTTAATAACTTATCCAAGATCATACAGCTAAGTTAGAGACTAAAAATTCAATTCCATAGCTGTCTGACTGTAATCAAATAAAAACTGACTGTATGATATTACTCTTTACTCAATGACTTCCTTAAACCATTGTCTTAAAATTTCATGTGTACACATTTTATAAATATGTATTTACATACATTGTGTGTGTGTATATACATATACACACACACATATATATGTTCATAATTCAAATGGTGTAGGTATGTGTTACATATGCCTTTATTTTAAAGAGAGCCTGTTTAATGACTGGATGGGGTAAAAAAGTGAAGGATTAATTATTTTTCAATTTTATTATCCAAGACCATTTATCATCTGCTACATGAATTTATGCAAATAAGTCTGTATTTAGTAAGATATGCTTAAATTTTCCAAGCTCTGAGTTTCACACCAAGAAACCAGGATAAACAAGATATATTATGCTCCAAAAATTCAGATAAATAATAAATTATTGGTAAAGTAAAAGAAGTTTAAAAAGAAAAACAGTTTGCCATTGCTACATCATTACTAGTACTAATGTAAGCTTTTAATATCTTTCAGCGTTGAAGATTATTGATTTCTCACTAAATATTGTGCAACAAAGATAATAAGACAGTCTTTATCATGAAAGGCCCGATGGTCTACTACATGTAAATATATAAATGCACAATTCCAAGTCAACAAGGTGAGTAAAGTACATTGATAAAAATGGCAGAGTATGCCAGGTGCTGCATGTTTGTATACTCGGAAAATTCATATATGGAAACCCTAACCCCAGTGTGATGGTGTTTGAAAATGGGGTCTTGCGAAGCAATTAGGACATAAGGATGGAGCCCTCAAATGAGATGTGTTCTTTTATAAGAAGAGACAGTAGGGAGCTTGCTTCTGCTCGCTCTCCCTTAGTCATGTGAGGACATCTCATGACGGCCATCTGCAAACCAAGAAGAGGGTCCTCACCAGAACCCAACCATACTAGCATTCCAACCTCAGACTTCAGAACCTTGAAAATTATGTGATAAAACATTTTTTACTGTTCAAAGCAGTAATTCTGTAGTACTGCTCTTCTACAAAGCTCCAGTTGACTAAGACAGTGTGCTTCAGGAGCTTGGAGGAAAATCACAAAACAAGTAAGCTGAATCAAGAAAATTTTGTAGGAGTTGATATCTGAAACAAACATGCAAAGAAAAAGCAAGAAAGAGCCTGTAAATAAGGCAGAACATAGTGCTATGGAAAGGAGTTCCATTCAATAACTTTTCTCATTCTTCCTCCCTTCACACTTCATTCTACACCCATGAAGAGAGAACAAACCTCTTAGAAGCCCCTTGTAGTCTGGAGAACAAGTTTTGCTTCCACTGAGTTTTATTCTTTAACTTAAATTTTTATTCAACTCAAATTGAGCCATTTATCTGCTATTTACTCTGTCTCAAATGTTCATGCTCCCACTCTACAAACTCTTATTAGAAACTACAAGTTATCATTTAATATTTTTATTAATTATAATGAGGAGAGAAAGTTATTTTCAGGAAAAAGGAAAAACAACATACTGAGTACTACAACATATAAATATGAGTTATTCTTTCCAAGCCCCTCAGGCTTTCCTGTACATATTGAGATAATAATAAAAATTTGAATTTGGGTGTTAACTTGGAAAAGCCAAATTTAGTGCACAATTTTAGTTGAAATTTTAACCTAAAATATATATAAATTTATTGCTTATCTATGCTTAGAAAATTGGCGAAACATGTATTAAATAGCAGAAAGGGAAGTGCTCTGAATTACTTAGTCCCCAGCTGAGAGTACATCAGATCTAAAACACATTCTCACACAGCTCCAGCTCTGCACCCTTAGTTGTCCATTAAATATTTCAGTATAATCTCTTTTATTTGAAATAAACACTTCACCTTTCAAAAATCACCAGTATAATATTTTAAGATTTTATGCTAAGCATTCATTTGAAATAAACATTACATCTCTCAAAAATCACTAATATATGTTAAGAAAGTTGTAGCGACTTTTACTATACCTAGTAAGTGATTTTCTTCTTCCATCTTTTATAATTTTGATCTACTGATTTATGAAATGCAAAGCATGACCAGTGTTGGGATTAAGACTTGGCTTTAAAAGAAGAAACCACCTGGTTTTAGTGACCCTACAATCCTAATATTGGGGCACAGTCTTTTTGCTTCTGTAAGTTAAATAATTCGTGTCAATTCATAAGTCTTGATTTGACTTCTAAATTCTCTAAGAAGAAACTTCTAATTTCTGTAAGGAGAAAAAACACAAATTCCAGAGCAAAACTATCTCAATTCTCATCCCAGATCTATTACTTCCTGGCTGATTTTAGGCAAGTTATTGTCCTCCTGAGCCTAGTTCTCTCCACTGTGAAATGGGGGCTTGAAAGGCAGGTAATGTGGTGCTATGAAGCACGAATAAATATAATATGTAATTGAAATAGTGCTAGACTCATAGTAACCACAATGTGAACATTTATTATTATATACTATTATCATTGCTATACATGAAAACTAAAAACCAAGTAAAAATAGCACATAAATCACAGTAACTAAGGTAGCACCAATTATTTGCAGCATTGATTTGAGTAAACAGTGAATCCCATCTTCAAGATGAGATTTGAGGGGTGCTTCAAATAACCCACTTATTCATAAGAGAAGTATTTACAAGTGAAAATAAAGGTTGATAAAGAAAAATATTCTAAATTTGTCTCTGACTGAAAGTTTCTGCTGCTCTTAAAACTGGGTTACAATTTTTTTAGTAGAAAAGGAAATACCTAGAATTACTAAAAATAAACTCCGACTTCTTTTGACTATGTATTTTCAAATTTTCTATAGAAAAAAGAACTCACTTTAAAATTATAAAAATTATTATGTTTAAGTATAATATGTAATTATAACCATGAAAAACTAATATTCTGATACTATGAGCTAGAACTCAACTTTTGGAATAAATATCTATCACCGAAAGTTAGGTAATCTATAATGAATTAAAAAACAAAAAGTATAGACAACATCCATACTGTTTGAGAATGAATGCAATATTCAAAAAGATTCCAGTGGGACATTTCTTGGACAGTAATTTACTTATATTTATTATTTTTGTGATTTTGATTATGATAGCAAGATCAAAATGGTACTACCACAAAATCTATTTATATGTACCACAGCAATGAAGTATTTTCACCCTTTCCAGGCTCATTTTTCCCCAGTCAATAACTAAAACATATCCATTATATGTCAGGCCTTGGACTGGCTCTTAGGAAAGAAAACTGAAGATTGGTCTTTGCCCTCAAGAAATGTATAACCAAGTAGGAGAAAACATTTGTAAATAGTTAATATTGGTAATTTTGGTATTGTCTCATCACCTTTGGTTCATTAACTTTAGTCCAACTATTGGACTCATTGTAACTTTAGTCCAACTATTAAACTTTGGCTTATTTCCAGATTTATCTTAAATATGTTTATCCTTTGCAAAAAGATTTAGGATGTGTCATATATATGTACCAAATACCCACAACGAATGTTAACACTGTATGTCATAAACACGAACTAAAATAATAGTAACAATAGTAATGAAAATGAAGAAAGGGGATGTAAAAATGGAAGGGGGAGGTAGGTGGGGAGAAGAAGGGGAATAAAAAGAATCAAGATATATTATCTGAATGTACCTACTCCCTAACATGAATGTAAACTTCATGTACTGCACACATGCATTAATAAAATCGTAACCCATTTAGAGAGGAACTGCAGATGCCAAGGTCAGTGAGTCCATAGCTGTGACACAATGCTTTGTAATTTACAGTGTTCTGTCACATACATTAACCCTTTAACTGTACCTCGAGGTGGGTACCACTACACCTTCCTTATTTACTTTTGAGATAAGTGAGGTTCAGAGTTTCAAGCAATTTTGTCAATGGCAGATGATTCTAACAATTAAAATCATGTTGTTTCTTTCAAGATGGTGACATAATAATCATAGTATCATAGCTAAGATAGGAGTTTATCCTACATACAAGATGCAGGGTTCTAAATGTTGGAGGAATTATTATATTAATAGCATTCCTAATTTTAAGAAAAACTATGAGTTTTGTGCATTATTGCCTATTTTTCATATTAAACAATAAGGAAAAGTGACTAAGGCCAAACGGCTTTAATTTCTAGAGCAGCTTAAAGGCCCTGACTTCAGAGTGAGGGGGTCTTTACTGGTGGTTACACTTCTTTTTTTATTAGTACATATTTGCAGTACCTAATGTTTACATTTGGGGGGATGCTGGCAATCGAACTCAGGGCCTTGCGCTTGCCAGGCTACATAATGTTTACATTTTTGTGTGGAGTTGGACATGTACCTGATACGTCTTAATTCCTTTTTTTTTTATTTCCTTTATCTCCTTTCTCTCCTCCCTCCATTTCTTGATGCCCTCCCCATTTGAGAAAGATATGGTTTTCTTTATCCTACACTCTGTCTTTCATAGGCATATGTCATCAAAAGTCATAAGTGACTTTTAAAAGGTAAAGAAAACAAATGAACCAAATACTAATTTTTCAGGCTTTGCTACCAGACCATTTCTTGGCTCCCGCTATATTACTAAACCCAACAGTGCACTCTACTGGGTAATTCAGACTTTCCCAAGTAGACAATCATATAATCCTTCTTAATTCTTAGTACTTGAGGGGGGTACTTTTAATCACTTCCTTTCAAAACCTGTGTATACTTAACGACCCACATGAATTGTTACTATCCTTGGTTATACTACCTTTTCTTACCCTCTCTAACTTTTGCTTCAAGCACATGTATGTGCCACATAATTTGGCATCAAGAATTGCTCACACATTGTGTTGAGTAAAATCTTGAGCTTATAGAACTCCTAAGAGTGTGCATGTAGTAAGTGCTTAAAACCCGCTTCATTAATGAAATAAAAGCATATTTACAGATGTTTCCATTTCAATGGCAACCCCAAAGGAGTTTCAGTTTCAAAAGAACACTTTTAGGAAATAAGATCCTCTTAAAAATAAACAATCTTCTCTTAAAATAAAAATAGTTCAATTGGCTTCAAATATAAAACATTTCACGAAGTCAGAATCAAGAACAAAAGCAATCTGAGTCAATTCTCTTGATATATCTTGACCTGAAACTAAGGGTAAGTAGGGAAAATGTTATTACACAATTTGATTATCTGGCACGATTTTGAACAAAAAGACTTAAATCAAATATTGGAACTGGTTCCGATAAGTCACCCAAAGGCAAATTAATGTGATCATTTAAATTTCAACTGTGTGCCATGCCCTATGTATGACTGAAATGCCATTTCCAAATGAATCATTTTTTCCAGTTTTTGCTAACTCATCTTTGAATGTCACTAAACAGTAGGAACAAGTGTAAAACTTTACAGGGTTGTGTGTAGTAGAGAAAGTGCTACGATTTGTGTTTTCTATTTATGGATCATCCTCTGTAGGAGTCTGACATTCATTTAGAAAATTACTAACTTTTGGCAGGAAGGTAGCCCTAGATATGTGTAGCCTGTGAAATGGCATCGTGCCGTTCAAACATTTTCAATGCAGACATATAATTAATAATTTTGTAATTTCAAATAGAGCTTCTGACTCTTGTTTGTTTTCTTGTTGTATTTTTCCTCCTTAATTACCTGTTTCAGAGATCTTTTCTTTTGGTGTCTGTTTCCCTTGGGTTCCCGTGCGGGCTCATAATTAGAGCTCGCAGTACCTCCACACCAAACAGGAAGCTAAGAAAATCTTGCTTGGTTTCAAGGTTTTGTAAAAATTTGAAACTTGGAACTGGGTTCATCAAAAGTTTTCTTGAGGTAGAGAAACCTTTCAGCAAGTTTTGTGAAAGTCTGGGATGAATTCAAAGTCAACCTGAGCCAATTAATTTTTTGGCAGGGAGCATTGTAACATATGATGGTAGTGTCTGTGCTAGATGGTTTATATAAAAATGGGTGATTTGGGATGGATTTGGCTTTTAATGTGTTGGATTTTTCATACCTAAAGGCACAAAATGGGATTCAAGGCTTGTAGAATTCTATCCTCAGATTCCTCACAGGCAAATATTTCTGCTGCCATTTTATTTCCCAGGCAGAATATTTCTGTACTCAGTACTGAATAGTTTTTTTCAGTTTGTGCTAACATTGGAATTTCTTATAAAAATGAGTGTGTATCAATTAATGATATTAGGGAATAAGGGACTAAGTCCCTTAATGGAAACAAGTCCCAAACGACAAACATGATGCAGGCAGGCATTTCTACTTTATTCCCAAATACAGTGCCTGGTTTTATAGACGATGCGTAAATATTTTTTGATGAATTGATAAGAAACACCACAGCAGAAGTAATGGAAAGAGATTCCTCAGTATCTCCTCAGACTCTTTAGGCTTCCTGATATTACACGCTCGTACTTCTTCCCTTAAATATTAAATTTACCAGCTAATCACAAGATTAAGAAAGGATGTTTATGCCTAATCATATATAATTTTGCTTAAACAATGATGGTGATACTAGTGGATACATAATAGCAGAAGCGATCCTTAGAGCAATTATATGATTCTCATTTTGGAAAATAATTGCAAATAATTATAATACGTTTTTGTTTGCTCCTTCATAAATTGGAAAAAGATTACAGAAAGCCTTATATTATTCTTGAAGAATTCAAATTCAGGGTGAGGATATGATTACCCAAAATCATACAACTAATTAGAGTCACCTGGCTCTAACCCAAGTATTATTTTCACTCTACCACAGATGAAATATCCCCCCTTTTTTCTGTATCTCAAATATACCACAATATATTTGAGTTTCTTTTACCCTATCATCATATCATATCTCTGATATCCTGAAAAGAACTATACAATAGATATAACCTCACAAATAAAGTCGTTTGCTTTACAAATTTTTTATTGTTAGTTCTTTTTACAAATGCTAGCCTCTTCTCAGAACTTGTAGTTATCCTATATTTATTCAAAAATTATTAAAAAGACAAAAAATATATAGTCAATTTGATTTTTCTCAGAGCTCGAAGTGCCAAGACTCTCAGATTTACCACCTTTCCATGCTCCCATTTGTGTACTTTGAAATGTCCCGAGCTTAAAACAACTCTAGAAGTCAATCTAAGTACAGTCAGCCTCCCAAATTTCCAGGTTCCATATCTGCAGATTCAATCACCATAGATTAAAAACAGTAGGAGGAAAAGATTGTGTCAGTATTGAACTTGTATAGACTTCTTTCTCTTCTCATTATCTTCTAAACAGTACAGTATAACAACTATCCACATAGCATTTACATTGTATCAGGCATTACAAGTTAGATAGAAATTATTTAAAGTAAATGGGAGGATGTGTGTAAGTTACACGCAAATACTATGCAATTTTATATGAAAGACTTGAATTAATGCAGATTTTGTTATGGCAGACTTCCTGGGTCCAATGTGAGAAACAATTAGAATGATCCCAGATCATCCACATCTTGCTGTGTGGACAGTGAGACATCTTATTTTGTCCCTTTTCCTATAAATCTCTGTCCTTAAACAGTATTCCATATTTAACTCACTTGTTTGAAAAGACCTTGGCCCAGGTATGTCAAGACTACGCAACTTAAATGTCAATCCATTGGGCAGATAGCTTATGCTACTCAATAATTAATGGTGCACTTCTATTTTGGCATCCAGCTTAGGCCTAGAAATAGAACATGAGAGGAAAAATAAAACTGGCCAGTGGAAAAAAAACAGAAAAAAAGCAGTAGAGGAGTCAGTTATTTAGAACCACGAAATTAACC
Organism: Hystrix cristata; assembly: GCA_004026905.1. Classification (NCBI taxonomy): domain Eukaryota; kingdom Metazoa; phylum Chordata; class Mammalia; order Rodentia; family Hystricidae; genus Hystrix; species Hystrix cristata. The sequence goes on along the minus strand of PVJO010004444.1, from coordinate 40,849 downwards.
AAAATAATTCTCGCTAGCACCACTTTTATATTCTAAAGATGCAGATGTTAGTGGGCTTCACCCACCCACTCAATTTGCTGGCCTCCCTACATACGCCACTCATGCAATTATTCACCATGATTTTATAAAGCTACTAGTTACATAATGAATTTGCTCAGGGCCTGTAGCTACATACGTACTTATCTATTCATCAAAATGTTAATTATTAAATAGGTGCTTCTACAGTGTCCCAGGTGAGGACACAATTGGGCTCTCCACTCTGAAACTTAGATTCCATTTCTCTCTCATTCTCATTCTTCTCTCCATATGGAACTTCAATTTCATGTATATTAAACTAGACATATAGCTTACATGTCTCTAAGGCACTGTTCATTTTAGTTAACCCTTTTTCTCCTTGTTCTTCACATTGATACTATTAATTAATCTTAAAGTATACACCATCTCTTTCATGCAACCCTCAATGTGACAGTTTTCCACTGTAGTTGTAAATTATACTTTTTACTTATTTCTATTTCTCTACTGAGTAGTCACCATTTAGTATACATATCTTTTCTTTAATGTCCTAGAAATATTTATAATTGCTGTCTTAAAGTTCTTCTTCAAATTGCAACACCAGAGTTATTGCAAAATCACATTTTATTAGCTACATTTTTTCTTGAGTATGGGTTACATTATTTCTTCAAATTTTAAAAAATAATTAATGAGTAATAAGTTGTAGAAACTAGATACTGTTAGATTACTGTGATGAACAAGTATTTTTTTCTCTTATTTTTTTACTCCAGATAATTTGGCTGAATTTAAATTTCGAACTCTGTCTCCTTGCAGAAGCCCTCGTGTGACCGCTCTGTGTGGATTTTCAATCTCCAGATGGTGGGATTTTGGCTGAGCTCACAGGACTTCTAAGCATGCCATCCAGTTTTGCACATATCTGAGAATTTTAGTGGATTTTTTTAAAATTTATTTTAATGATACATTTTAGATGTACATAGTGATAACATTCATCATAGGGGATTTGTACCTGTACATGACATATCTTGTTTTTAGTGAATTTTATATGTAAATTTAAGGGCTGAATTGTTCTGAGTAGCTTCCTTCAAAAATCTCTTCCTAATTTTATGACTACTTTTCTAGCAGTCATAAACTCTGCTCACCAACATCTCAAGCCAGCGAGACAGTGCGTATCTGCCATCAGAGCTTGAGGTAAGTTTGGGCACAATCTCAGAGGAGCAGAACAGGAAATCTTGTCTTTCTTCATCTTTCAAGGGTAGCACGCTCTGCCCCTTTTGTCTGCTTTTGGTCATTACCCGCTGCCATCAAATTGTTTGGTGGCTATATATGATAAACATATACCTGTAGATACGTTGCTTCCAGATTTTATAATTATCTGTAGAAGATTATACCAAACAAAGTACCCCACTGTCATATTTTCAAAGCCAGGAAATGAGCTTTATTCAACTTGGTATCCTCAGAGAAAAGATGTTTCCTGCCATATGGAAACTGTGTTTGTTGATCAATAAGTGTTTGTTGGTTGAATATTTCATTTTAAAATTTAAGTTTGTAGACATATGTTCAAATACGCAATACTGCTTTTACAAATAATTATAAGTGCCTGCTTGACATGAATGAGATTTCCAAGAAAACTGACAAGAGGAATCATACTGTTTGAGTCTTGGGAAGGCTCAGGAAAGTAGAGAAATGGGGCCTCAGCAGGGAGCTAGTAAGTTTTGAGGCACATATTTTACAGCAGAAAATTCCTAAAGCATGAATCCCTAAGTAAGAGTGCAGGAGTTGAGGGTTCTCTTCTATTAAGATTTCATTATTTGTCAAATGGAGGGATACAATGAAATCAGATGAGCCTTAACCTTCAAAACGGCCCCCTAAGTCTCCACATTCTGCCCACAACCTGACACCATAAGCCTGGGGATGAAGAAGCCTTTGAAGAAAATTCCAGCCATATTCTCAGGGTACTAATCAATAGATTATCCATTAAGGTCAGATCCGTCCATGCTAAGAATATAATGTAGGCGTTAGTCTAAGTTACAGTTTCTTAGAGTTGGGAAAAACATACACAAACTCAGTGTGAACTTGCTCCTTTCCTCTCAGTGGCGGAGGAAATTTGTTGTCCATGAGTATAACTCTTTGGCCTAAAACACCAGAACAATCCAGTAACCTTACTGTAGAGGAGTTATTTGTCAATAGATTCCTGAAAATGATAGATGGAAGAAAAAGACATATTTGGGCATTACATAGGATTTTTATTTTGGATAGGTTAATAAGAAAGCAATTAGTTTTATCATTAGGAAAGGCTTTATTCTATTTCTGTGGAGAAAAATAACCTCCCACCTGCTGCTGAGCATACTTAATTGAAGAAATTCGGATTGTTCAGTTTATGCTTGAGGGCGTGTCACTTGAACTTTTGACTAAGTGTCATTCTTCCAACATTACCATAGAATCCTAGCTCATCATGAGAATAGCGGTACTAATCAAGAGGAATTACTTAGTAATTATATTTTTATTTAGAATTTTTAAGAATGTGTTTCTATTTTTGGAAGAACCCCAATCATAATTTCTCCTCATGTATTTATCTAATGAGGCTCAGTTAACTCTTTGCTATATAGGTAAACATATGTTTCCCCTCTTATGGCATTGTTTGACAGGTGGAAATATTTTAGAACACATTGTTGAAAGTTGTACTTGTCAAGTGTGTTAGTCAGGGCTCCCCAGAAAAACAAACCAAAACCAATAGGGTGTGTGTGTGTATAGTACGTAAATATATATGTATATATGTATATGTTTGTATACATAAAAGATGTAATATTTGAGGAATTGGCTCATAGTTTATGCAACCTGACAAGTCCCAAGATGTTAAATCAGCAAGCTGGAGATCCAGGGAGCCAGTGGCCAAAGATTTAAGAACCAAGAAAACTAATATTTCAGTTCCAATCTAAAGGCAAGAAACATACACTATCTCAGCTCAATTTAGTGAGATAGGAGAAGTTCTCTCTTACTCGTGGGAGAGCCAGCAGCTCTGCTCTATCCAGGCCTTCAACATTCACATTAGGGAAAAGAGTATACTTTATTAAGCCTAACATTCAAATGTCAATCTTATTTCCCCAGAAAACCTGTTGTAGACATACTCTGAATGATGCTTGACCACGCATATGGGTGTCTCATTGTGCAATCAAGATGACACATAAAAGTAACCATTGTAGCAAGTTAATGTAAAATGACTAAATTGTTTCAGCAATTTGACTTGAAACTTGTTTTTAACTCCAATACATAATTTTAGTAACTCATGACGATACATTTTCTCAAGTATAAATATGAAGAATTGGCTAGTGTGTGATACAATTTATGCTTCTTCGTTCCCAGATGACATCTTTCTATTCCTTGCTTGGCATTTTTCTTTCCTATTTGCTAGTATATCAAAATGAAAATGATCTTCAAAAAGGTATCATGAAATATACTTTGGAAGACACACAATTCTTACTAAAGAACATTAACCTAAAATGCTATAGCATCTCCTAACACAAGTGTCTCCAACAAAATCTGAAATATTTCAAAATGTCGTTTTCACTGTTTTACCTCTATTTAAAAGCAATAACCAAGGTCAAAATGGTTAGCAAAAAAGCAACTCCAACATTAAATCAGAACACCCGGGTTCCAGTTCAAATATTCAGCATGAATATGACGTGTAATTTCTCTGACCCTCAGTTTCCAGAACAATAAAACAAGGGAGGCCAAATCATTAAAATGTAAAGTCTGGAATTTTCTTGACAATTCTGAATCATATTTCTTTCCAATCCAATACGACAAGCATGTATTGATTGCCTCTGAACAAAATGTGAAACCCTGTGCTGAGGACTTGTAAGGGATACAAAGATCAATACACATGATTTCCTTACCTCAAGGGGCCCACCATCTAGAAAGAGAAAGAGAAAGGAATCCACAATTATCTCTAATGCAAGAAGGACTGTGGCAAATATTTTAACCAAGGTCAAAGCAAAAGCCACAAATAATAATTTTCTCCTAGGTGATGGAAGATATGGCATTTTATGTGAGCAGGAATTCAACATCATCCAACCCAATGAACTAAATTTTATTTTTATGAGATACATTTCCTCATCCTCTGGGTAACACAACTTAGCCTACATTTCCCAGTTTTTCTTCCCTTGAATTTACTAGTGGTTGGGTAAGTGACTCACAATCTAATAAATATAGACAAAAAGGAGATACATCCTCTCTAGGCTCAACCCCAGAACATGTGTATGCAGTACTAGTCACTGTTTTTCTCTCTTTTGTTAGCCAGATTCAGGGAATCTAGTGAAAATTCTGCTCTCAGAAGTGTTGCTGTAACCACTCAAAGGAGGTGCTGATGTACTGAATGATTGTATGGGTAAAAGTCCTTTTCTTAGCAACTATACTGGACTCCGATGTGATATGAACATGAAATAAATCTTAAATCATTCAGCTTTTGTAGCATTAAAGCACTTAATCTACTAGAGGTAACAAATATCAGTAACTTGCCATGGAATAATTCTACAACAAAGTTTAAATTATACAGAATGGGCTAACAATGAGATGGCAATGGAACGAAATTTACTTCAGAGACAAACATTTTAAAAGACACATAAAATCCATATTATATAATAACAAAACAGTAACAGGAAAACCACACTAGGAAAACTGAGAGAATTAAAGAAAGAAGCAGAAAGTTTCAAAAGTATAGAGACAGATTATAACATCTTTTCACAGCAATTGTGGAAAAAAAAGAGAAAGATCAGAACATAAAATATCTACACTTTCAAAGAACCAGACCTACTTGAGATTTATAAAATGCTGCACCCCAAAATTGGAGAATATATATCCTTCTTAAGAAAACAAAGAATATTCACCAAGACCATATGAGCTACAAAACAAGTCTCAGAAATTTTTCAAATCAAAATTATCCAGAATATATTCTCTAATCATATGAACTAAGTTATAAATCAGAAACAAATATCTAGAAGATCCCCAAATATTTAGAAAGCATGCAAAACCCTTCTAAATATGCACAGTTCAAGGAAGAAATTACCAAACAAATTATAAAATATGGCCACCTGAATCACAATGAAAAACAATGTATTAAAATTATAAAAATAAAGCTAATGTTCTTAAAGGGAAATCTATGTCATTAAATGCTTACATTAAAAAAAGAAAAAAGTTTAAAATCAGTTATCTAAACCTATAATCTCAAGAAGCAAAAGAAAAGTATAGTATAACTTTGACACAAAGAAAAAAGAATGAGGTATCAAAAATAAAATTTTTAACACAAAGAAGGAAATAATAAAGACTAAATATTAGCTAAATGACACAAGTTGGTTCTTTGGGGTAAAAAAGAATAACAAATGGACACTCTTCAAAAAGACTGATCAAAAAAAGGGGGTTAAACACAAATAATCAATATAAGGAATGAATTAGAGATCTCAAAGATTTTACCATATTCAAGAAAATAACAGAATAAAGTGGATGACTTTAGGTCAGTACATGGGAAAAACTGGATGAAATAAAACCTTTCCCTGAAAAGTGCCATTTACCGAAGATAACACACAAACACAGCATTTTGTAGGAATGTTCAAGAAAACATCAAAATATACATATGGAAATGTAAGGACTTAGGTTAGGCAGATCAATCTTGAAAAATAAGAATAAAGCTATCTTTTTTAAAGCTTACTATGAAACTACACTAATGAAGAGAGCGTATGGCTTAGTAACTTTTTCTTGTTGCTGAGACAAAATACCTGACACCGAAAGTTAAAGGTGTAAAGATTTATGTAGCTCACAGTTTGTAGAGGTTTCAGTTCACAGTTGACTGGCTGTGGCATGGCAGAGGGCCACTGCAGAGGGGAAACAGTTGATGGTGGGCAGCAGACAGCAAAGCAGTGAAGGAGCAAAGAAGCATCAGCCCTCTTTCTGTCCCTTATATTCGATGCAGGATACAGGCCTTCAGAGCAAGTAGCCCTTATATCCAGGATGGACCTTCCCATTATCCACACCCAGAACTCTGCCAAACCAACCAGTGGACTAATTTAGTAATCACACACTCTAGATCCAACCACCTCTAACAAAGCCCCACCTATGACCTCATAAGGCCTAGGGGGAGGGGAGGATCTAAACACAAGCCATAACAGTGTGGCTTGGTGTAAGGATCAACACACAGATCAATGGACAGTAAAAATTTCTTACATTGAATACAAAAATATTAATATTAAAATTTAAAAATTATAAGCTGTATTTCAAACAATACTATTAAGAAAGTGAAAAAACAAACCAAACACCAAGAGATGACATTCATAATACATAACAGTAGGGCTGTTAAAATTTCCAGGCAGAAGGGCCGGGGATGTAGCTCAATGGTAGAATCCTTTCCTAGCATTCATTAGATCCTGCACTTGATTTTTAGAATCAAAAAAAGGAAAAGAAAAAACTAACGGAAAGAAATAAGTAAGATTTAACCAGAAATATACACATAATACCTAACATTCCGAATAAAATAATGAAAAATATTCAAAATACTAATTTTCTACAAAAAGCAAGAATGTAGAAATAAAAAAAAGCATAAAAGTAAGATCAAGGTATAAAATATTAGAAAAATATGAACAAAAGTCACTGATTATGAGGCAAAGACTTAGATTGGGTAGCAACAGCAAAAATCCAGTCCTATTTTTGAAAGGCTATCCTTAACACAGAAAAGTTTAAAGTAAGTGGATGGAAAAACTACTTTAGTCAAATACAAGACAATATGATAAAATAGTCTCCAAGGCAAAAAGCATTTTTTGGTGGTTAAAAATGGTTATTTCATTTACTCCTACATTCAGTATAAATATACTAAGTATATACTAAGTAGTATTCTAATAATGTAAGACTATATAAAACAAATTCTGTGTTAATGTCGATTATACCCCACTGAGGAAGAAAAGACAATAACCAAAATAATAAGCAAGGTAGGCTATAAGGACTGTGGAGAGCACTAAAGCAGGGAAAGAGGACAGGGACAATCAAGAATGCAAGTTTCCATTTTAAATACAATAGTCAGGAATGATGTCACATTAAAGAAGGATGTGAGCAGAGAAGAAAGGAGGGAGTCATGTAGATACCTGGTGAAAGAGGGTTCTGGGAAGAAGCAAAAGTTAAAGCATGAAGCCCAGAGGAAAAAGCACACCTACCCTCTGACTTAGGGCTGAAACGTCTGGCTGCAGATCTACACTGGTGCCAAGGTGGAGTCAGGGAGGTCGAAGTCTGTTTGGATCATCTGGGAGAGATGATAGTGGCTTGGATGGGAAGGCAGCAATGAATGTCACGTTAAGCGGTCAGATTCTCAAAATATTAAAAATAGCAGCGAGGTAGGGTAAAAGATTAATTGTTGAGTGAGATGACTGCAGTGATTTACCCTGATCTACCAGAAAAATCAAGTTGCTGTTAAATGAGATGGAGACAACAAATTAAAATGAGAAGTATTCATGAGAGGAATATAAAAAATTTTACATTTATATACACCTAATGATATAGCCCCCACATATCTATGTTGATAAATGTCTAAATTATGAGGAGAAACTGACAAATCAAAAATCATATATAGAGATTTTACTATATTCCTTTCAGTATTCTAAACAACCAAGAAATACAAAGATATAAAGTATTTTTAAAACATATTTAAAGACTCAATCTAATTGACATATGTAGAATCTTGCACCCAATAATTAAAATGTGCCATTAAACTACCCAGGAGATTTTAGGATAGCTATACTTCTCTAAGCATCAGCTTCTTCATTCATTGTGTGGAGGTGAGAATTTCTGATTTCTACAACTTCGGGTAATACTTAAATATTGAAAAGCAACTGAAATATTACGAAGTACTATAAAAATATGTTATTACAACCGAACAGCTTCCATCAGTTCATAAATTACAACTATAAAGCATAAACACTACTCCCAAAATGCAAGCTGAACTTTTCTCAATTGCATATACGAAACAGATTACATTTTCCAAGACCACACCAACGTACGTCCCAGCCCATGAGCTCTTATTACAATGTGTTGTGGACGTGCCTGCATACGGATGTCTCCTTGAATTTGAGTGGACCCTTATAACTGCATTAATCAATAGAATGTGTGGAAGTGATCTCGTAAAACTTTCTCTGTTTAGAAAAATCAATACCTCTCTCAGTACACTTGCTGTTGGAATCTGGCCACTCCATGAGGAGGCCAAAGCCACATGTTCAGTGCAGTGAGGCTCCTGGCCAAAAGTCAGCCTCAACAGCTAGACACCTGAGGAAACAAGTACTCCGGGGACCTGAGTCCTGGCTTTTGGTGTTCCAACTGATGCCAGACGCTGGAAGGAAGACACCCACACTGCACCCTGTATAAACTCCTCTCCACAGTTACTGTGAGATAATGCATAGTCATTGTTTTTATAGGCTACTTAGTTTTGGGATAGTTACACAACACAGATCACCAGTACAACTTGATTTCCACAAATACTTCTAACCACATCATTAGATAAACCACCTTCTGTTTCCTCACCTATTAGCACATGAGGTATCTTTAGCAGAACTCATACAGCCAGGCTGACAGATTTTAAGAGAAAAGACAGGTAAGATAGAAATTATAATTTCTAAGGAATGCTTGCTAACTGGAATTTCTGCCTGGGGAGGGAACGTAGCAAAGAGGGACAAGCTAATGAGAATTTAACTTGTAAACTACCAAGCTGATAATACATCTTTGTGCCAGCCTTCCCATGGCAACTTTTTGTTCGAACATAGGCATGAAATATTTAGAACTGCTAGAACTCCACTAGGAAGGCTTTTATCCCTGCAAAAGAGCTCATAGCCAGAAGCAGCCTGCTGGCACTGCACGCAGGAAAGCACCATTTGTTCAACGCCAGAGTTTACTCTTTGGTTGACTGACATGCTCCAACCCATCTCCAAAGGCTCCTCTGCCTTTATGACTGACACCTCCCAGGAAAAAGGGGTTGCAGTCGCCTCTTACTTAGGAATGGGAGGCTGGTGGAGGATAACTGCTTTGGAGTGCTAGACACCTTCCACTATACAAGCATCACAGGCTCCATGGGAGGAGAATTTCAACTCAGCTGGAGAGACAAAGGCAACAGAAATAAAGAGACTTGTGTGGCTGATGAGCTTCTGTTCAGTCTCCTGGTGCTGTCATTTTATTTTGCCCAGTTCCAGGGACCTGTTTAAAACATGTCTGTCACAATAGATTTCATGATATGTTTATTTAAAAAGAAATCCCTGGCATGTTCTTGTCCCACTGACATCTCCCTCAGAAAATAAAATAAACAGGGAATCAGCAATGTCACATTTTGCCCAAGCACAAGCATAGCTGCTAACAAAAAACATGCACCCCCCACATCAAGGGAAATGGAGGGGGTGGGGGGACAGGCAGTGTGACATAGCTTGAAATGGTCTAAGACAAAAGAGGCTTTTCATTTTGATGGTTTTCTCAAACAAGTCAAAAATGTTCCTAAAAGGGAAAAAAATTGGGGAGCCTAAAAACTCCAGGTAAAGAGCAGTCAATTTAAAGGAACCCGAGGAGATGATCCCCACCACCACACACACACACGTAGAGAAACCCGACGAGCTAAAAAACCTGTCTGCTGAGTCCTCTACATATCCTGAAAATATGAAAGTATCAAAAAGTTTCTTGAGAAAAATCAGTAGACATAGCAAAAGTCTTGTAGTAAACAAAAACCAGCAATAAAGTGAGCCAGAATATGCTAAAGAACACTTTATCAGTACAGTCGCTAAAAGCACAGGCACTATGGCCAGAAAGCCTGTATTTGAACACCAGCTGTACATTTACTAACTGGATGACCCTGCACAAGAATTCAACCTTCGTGCCTCATCTGTAAAGTGAGTATCCCAATAACTACCTATATCCAGTAGTTGGGGGGAATTTTGAAATATCATACAGAATACATACAAAGTACTTAGAATTGTGACACATAGTAAGAAATGAATAAATGCTAACTACAAGCAGTACTTTGTAAAATACCATCCCACATGAGAACTGATTTACTAATCCATGTCTGCAAAAATTGTAAAAATTCACCAAAGCACTCTTCTAGATAGCACAGCAAGAAGCACTGCTGAGATCCAAACCTAGCTGTACAATCACACATGGAAAGTATAAAATTTATGCACGTGATTTCATTATCTTTCGCCTTCATATAATAATGCTCTGGAGTACATTTTTACAATGGAGAAACTAAGACTCAATAGGATATGTACTTGATGAGGGCCACAGAGCCAAGTGAATGAAGAAGCAAGGATTGTATCCCATGTTATTTCACCACGTGCCCTTTTCACACTGTCTCGCTTCCAAAGCCAGGTTGATTTTGTGCTGAAAACCATCACCCTCACTTTTTCACTCCTATTTGCTCTCTTTTTATTCACCGCCCAACACTTTGAGAAACCTCAGTCACCATGAATTTCACCTTTTCACTTTTCCTTTAAGAAAAGTTACTCTGTTTGGCATTAATCTCTGACATTTCTAATCTTTTACAATGCCTACTATAGTGATGCTGTTTGTGTTAGTCAGCTTTCCATTACTGAAACAAAATATCTGAAACCATTAATTTAAAAGAGAAAATAATTTGTTTTGACTCACAGTTTTGGGGGTCCCAGCCCATGGTCAGTTTGGCTTACTGCTTTTAAGGCCGTAGATCACGGTGGAGTGCAGATGATGGAACAAGACACACCTGGTGGAAGCAAAAAGACAGAGGCTGGACCAGAGGCCAAATATCCCTTTCAAATACAGCCTCAGATGACCTACTTTTCTTCCACTAGATCTCGCCTCCTGAAGTTCCACCACCTTCCAATAGTTCCACAGGCCAGGGACCAACCCTTCAAAACACAGGCCTTTATGGAGCATTCAAGAGCCAAACTAGAGTGCTACTCAAGGATGGTGCACAGGTCAAAGGCATCAGCTTTGCCTGGGAGCTTAGAAAAAGCAGAACATTAAGCTCCACCTCAGGTCTACTGACTAGCATCTGTCCTTAACTAGCTTCCCAGGTAATGCAGTTTGAGGAAGATTACTCCATAATGGCATAATTGACATATTGTGCCAGACATTTCATGGTACTAAGGGCATGCAGTGTGCATTACAAGATGTATAGGCAGCATCCTTAGGCCCCACACACTAGATGCCAATAGCACACTTCCCACCCCACGCTACTCTTGTCCCAACAAAAACATCTGCAGACATCGCTAGGCATCACCTGCAGAGTGCAAAATCAACCCCAGTTGAGAATCTCTCATCTATATAAAACAGTTTTGTCTCCAGTCATATATTGCCAATATTATTCACTATATGGTAAAGTAATAGCTTCATGACTTCAGTTAATTAGATTATAAAATACAAAATTTTAAATGCCACATCTCTTTTCTCTACTGTAACAGTGGCCATCCACATATTATGTTGCATCCCCTTCCCTATTCTAGGCACTCTGGCCTCATTTTGCAAATGAAACACCTGCAGAAAAGCCTTCCTTTCACTCTCTGTTTTGAAGGAAACCAAAACTGTCACTCTCATAAAATCTAATACACAGATACTTTGTGCAATAAATTAGCTATCAATTGAGCGATAATGCAAAATACTATTAACTCTAAAGAGTCCATGCTCCACTGAAAGAAGAGATAGTATCATTTAGACATGTTCGACTTTCAGTAAAACAACTAGCATGTGCGTTTTCAATAAATAATTATTAAGTGAGTTAATATAAAATTTTTTAACTTTTATCTCCTCTTTAAATATACCTCTGTTGCCATTACTACTTCAAATATATCTCTGTTGCCATTACTACTTCATTAATTAGGTAAACACAATGTTTGAAGTACTTTGAAATCAACATATTTTCTTGCTATTTTGTGTAAGGGCATGAGAAATTTCTGAGTTGTCACATGAAGGAAATTTTGTCTGAGACTTCCCACTCAAGTCATGATTTTTAGCACCTTTTCCCTTTAAAGGGAAAGACCGAAGAACTAATTTCTAAAGTATTTTTCCAGATGTGACAATACAACTGTTCCCTAATGTTTCTGGAAATCACCCTGAGAATTTGCCTTGTTGTGTTTGCTTGTCTGCCATGATCATGCTGTTCTTCTGTGTGAATTAATAGAACTCGCGCAATGGAAGTTAGCAAAGCTCCACATATTCATGGTTTACCATCTCTACATGGACAATGTTATGGTTTAGGTCTAGAATGACCCGCGCAAAGCCTCAAATGTTCAGAGGCAGGGCTTTTGGAAGGTGACTGGATCATGGAGGTGCTACACTGAATGTGCTGACAGAAGGGGCAGGTCACTTGGGGTGTGACCTAGAAGGGTGTACTCGGCCGGCTCCTCCCTCTTTCTCTGCTTCCTGGCTCCTGTATGTGGGGAATTTTCCTCCGCCAGCCCTTCCACCATGCTCTTCCTGCCTTAGTGCCAGCCAACTATAGACTGAAAATGTGGGCCAGAATAAATTTCTCCTCCTGTAAGTCGTGGGTGTCAGGAATTGTGTCCTAGCAATGAGAAAGTGACCAACAGTCATTATCGCACTATGAAAAGGGAGTACAGTGCAATGCCATGTGTTCGTTTACATTTTTTAGAAAAGATGTACTATAAAGAAAACATATAGAAATCATTTAATAGTTATACACTTGTTATTTTTTTGAGGAACAGAATTCTAATAAACGTTTTTGTACATTTTGATTATTACAGCTCTGCAGTAAGGAATTTCATGTAAACAATCCTCAAGGATAAACAAAAAAAGAATCTTAAAATGATATTTCTGGTGTTGGTTAACATATTTCATCAGGATTACTGTTCTTACATTACTTTCAAGATATTTATTGAAGGAGAGGCATCCTAGCACAGGTATTTATCATACACTAACTTAATTCTAGCCACCAAAGTAATGTTGATACAAGATGGTAAGGCCGCTGACAAACACTGATTCTATTTAACAGGATGGCTGCAGGCATTTCCCTCACTGCATTTTATCCACAGAAGCATTCTGTCACGGCTGTCAAGGTTCTCCCACCTTAGCAAGCAAACGATCATTGTGATTTGTAAAAACTGACTCTAAACCCTGGCTCTGAGGGGCTGTATCTCAGGAAAGGTTCTTGGGAGATGTAAGGTTAAACTGATGGGTTGCTTGAACTGAAGCGTGGTGCTGTTAAATATCGTTATTAACGTCTCAAGAACAGAAGAGCGGGGGAGCCGGGGGCAGAGTGGGCCAACAACTGAAGGCTGGGTGCAGACTCAAGCGTGTGGCCTCAGAAAGGTAGCGAGTCTGGGTGACTGTGTAAAAGCGTTCAGTAAAAGAAGGGGCACAGATTATTCTCAAAGTATGAGATACACTGGCAGACCATAATTCATCAGCCCTGGCTGAAATTTTAAATAATGATAGTAAGGCCCACATATGGAGACTTTCATAGAGATAAATTTATTCATTTTAAAGAACGGTCATTTTTTCTGACATAAGTATATCTTAGGGTTAGTAATTCTCTCATAGTCTCTTTTCTGCTATAACTAACCCAAAATTTCTGTTTATTCTGCATTATCATCACAATTCTTTTACTCATTCAGGGAAAGAAAAGGGCTGGTAACTATGTAACAGTCTCTAAATTTCTTCTTAATTAGGTGTATGAAATCTCAAAGTGTGGAAAGCACATTTCTTTGAAAAAAAAAACATCTTTATACATTTTGTGTTTTTAAAGCTACAATTTTAATTCTATTCCCAAATTCAAAGGGACCCTATATTTTTATACAACATCCCCCAACTCTTTCCTGTCTTTCTCTTTCCAAACTACTTCTTGAATTTCTGTAAAAACAAAAATAATACATAAGGAAGAGGACAAGAAAGACAGAAATTGTGACAAGGAGCAAACTATTGCTTGGACATTTCTACCCTAAGTAGAAATGTTAATGGCCTTCCTGGATCAGGAAATAAGCATCCTGGTGGAAGATTCAATGAAAATGTGAACTCATTAAGCAACAGAGGTCTGAAGAGCAAATAAAAAGGCAAGAATAATGAGAAAGCAGTGGGAAGAAAAAGAACATATGAGAATAGTACCGCTTGAATCAATAGGTTCTCAGCTTAAGTACTTACTTCTTTCAGCTCTAACTAACACATCCAAAATAGATGCAGGTTAAATAGAAAAGCTTTTCTACAACGTGCCTGCTTTCCTTCCATGAATCTGGCAGTCTAAATTAAAACCTTTTGTAGTGAGGATGCCTAGCTCAAAGTTCTAGTTACCACGGTGTAAAATGGTTGCATTTATGTATTAGCAACAAGTATGTCTTTCCTCCTCCTTGACATTTTCCCCCATGAACTGATTCTATTCTTTAATAGAAATAAGTAGTACTGCTACTTCTTTTACAATTTTTGCATTGTCATTGACAGCTAGAATTTTGTATGCTCATGCCAAGACGCTAACATTATTAGAACGTTAAATATGACCTAATCAGTGCGGGAGGGACCTTTGAAAGGTATTTACTTTCATTGTTAAAATAAGGAAATAAATCTCAGAATGTTATTTAAATTGAAACTGTGCGCATAAGAGAATAAGAAGTTAATTAAATGAGGAAATTTATGGAGGTGTTACATTTGGATTACTTAGATGAAACAGGTCTTGGTGCCAACCCATGCTGTGTGGAGTGCTGGAAGGTGATACACTCACCTGAGAAACCAGATCTTCATTGGTATTGTGGTTTGAGACTCCTCCCCGCCCCATCTCTACCTCTGTTTATCTCTGGCTATCTCTGCTGGAGCCCTCTCAATCCTAATTGTGTGGGAGTGGGGTGCTGGAGGCCTCACACACGCTACTGCCAAGACCACAATTGCTAATTTTAGGGCAGTAATATGTAACAAATATAAATTGTATATAATGTACTTTTGACATTAATGTCTGTATCAGGAACAGGTTCAACTGACATAACAAGGAGACCCAAAATGGTAGTAGTAGCTTAAAGAAGACAGAGTTTATTTCTTTTATATGTAAAAAGAAGCCGAGTGGATGCGTGTGTTTTTTGCTCTGCCATTTTCAAGACGTGGCTCCATCTTGTGGTCCACCATGATTGCTCCAGCTCTCATTATTATACATCTCTTCCTGTCTGAAAGGGGGAAGTCAATTCCTTTCTTTCTCAAGCGCAAGAGGAAATTGCACATTTCACTTCTAAAAACACCTCAGTAACCACACTAGTCACACGGTCACATATACCTCCAAAGAAGGCTAAGAAATGCAGACTTTAATCAGTGAACCAAGTGCCCAGCTAAAGTTCTACTAGAGTGGATGTTCCACTACAACTCTCAATTCTGAAACACAGACACACACACAGACTCATGCACGCATACACACTGGTGAAAGTCCTTGGCAGATGTTACTAAGGATATTGTCTCTGATTTGGTCTACTTAATATTCTATTGTGCTACTATTTAAAGAGCTGATATTAAAATAGTCACTTCCTTATATTTCTTCATTTGCTAGTTGTACAAAATAATCTTCCTTTTCCAGAATTGCTCAAAATAAAATCTTTAAATTATTATCCGTGCTATTAAGGAGAGTTACATGGGAATATGCTTTCTCCACTTACATATTCCTGTGTGCCTTCCCTGTTTTCATTACTCTTAGAAGTTTTGTTCCCAGAAAACAGATGTTAATAGCTTCCAAAAACAGCAATATAAATATTAGGTCTGATCTAAGACTCACCTTCGTATCAAAGGCACTAGGCCTGTAATACCCTCTTCTATACTATTATCAGCCAGTTCTTCTAAATGAAGCTATTAAATAGTCCAATACTCTGCTATGCAACAAAAGCACTATTTATAAGCTATACTATTTCGATAGACATTTAAAAGAAAATATTCAATTTACCAAATGTTTTCTTACTGTATAAAATCTGAGAGGAAGAGCTCAAGATGGGAATAAGCTAACCAGAGGCTTAATTCAACTCTGCCCCTCACCATCTCTGTGACCTTCAACAAGTCACTTCCCTTCTTTGCAATCCACTTCCTTCCTTTACCAGAGAAAACATCAGATGATCTACTGCCTTGTAGCATTATCGTGAAACTTAAAAATACTTTACAAATTTCCTGAGTAAGATGAGAGAGTAATTTTTTCCCAAAAGAAAATTGGACATTGATAGCATTCATGTTATTGACATTAAAATAGTACAGTGTGGATAGTCTGTAGCCACTCACACTAACTGATCAGAAACTAGGAAGAGGAGAGGTGTGTGGGGAAAGCAAAGAGATCAAAAAAAAAAAAAATCAAGATGTGTTATGTATGTGTACCTATTCCCTAAAATGAGTGTAAATGTCATGTACAGTAAACATGCAATAATAAAATCAAATTTTAAAAATGGACACAAATGAGTTTAAAGACATGCAGAAAGTAGGGATTATTAATAGACTTTATGTTTTAAAGCACTTTTAGATTCATAGCCCAATTGAGTACAAAGTAGAATTTCTTTCCAACCCCCATCCCACACACTCACATCTTCCCCACTAGCAATGTTCCAAACCACTACTGACACATTCCTTGTAATCCAAGAGCCTGTGTCCATATACCATTATTACCCAAAGCCAGTAGTTTCCATTAGGGTTCTCTCTTGGTGTTGTACATTCTATGGGTTTTGACGAATGTATAATGGCTCTGTCTATCATAGTATCATATAGAGCACTTTCACTGTCCTAAAAATCTTCTGTGCCTATTCATCCCTCCTTCTCCAGTAATACCTGGCAACCACTGATCATTATACTGTCTCCATAGTTTGCCTTTTCAGATTGGCTCCTTTCACCAAATACTACGTATCTGAGGTTCTTTTGTGTGTTTTTATACCTTGACAGATCATTTATTTTTAACAATGAATAATATCCTCTGTCTGGATATGCCACAGTATTTACCCACTCACTATGGAAGACTACCTTGGTTAATCCCAATCTTCAGTGATTATGAATAAAGTATCTATAAACATTCATGTGCAGGTTTCTGTGGAAACACATGTTTCAACTCATTTGGGTAAAGGCCAAGGAGTGTGATCTTTGGATTGTATGGTAAGAGAGTATGTTTGCTTTTGTAAAAATATACTACCGAAGTGTCTGTACCATTTTACATTCCCAGCAAAAATGAATAAGAGTTCCTGTTGCTCCACATCCTTGCCAGCACTTGGTATTGTCAGTCCTTTGGATTTCTGCCATTGTAATACATATGCAATGGCATCACACTGATTTAATTTGCAATTTTTTGATGACACACAACATTCAACATCTTTTTATACATTTACTTACCATCTGTATATCTACTAGGTGAAAACTTCTGTTCAGTTCTCTTACTCGTTTCCAAATAAGGTTCTTCATTTTTTATTTATAAGAGTCCTTTGTGTATTTTGAATAATAGTCCTTTGTTAGATATGTCTTTTGCAAAGATTTTCCCCAAGTCTGTGACTGGTCTTCTCATTATTTTAGCAATGCCTTTTGCAGAGTAGACATCTTTAATTTTAATAAAGTCCAATTTATTATTTTTATCATGGATTATGCCTTTAGTGTTATACCTAAAATGTCCTTGCTCAATTCAAGGTCATCTAGACTTTCTTCTAATGTTAACTTCTAGGAGCTTTATAGAGTTATACTTTGGTCTATGATCCATTTTAAGTCAATTTCAGTGGAGAATGTAAGGTCTGTGTCTCAATTTACTATTTTACATGAGGATGTAACTGAGGAAGAACCAAAAAGAAGATCTTGAGAGCCAGGCATGCTTCTTGGGACATGTCACCCTCCCTGGACTTCAAAGTGCTGACCAGTCCGGAAGGCACATCAACCATTTTTATACTTTTTAAACTGCTTATCTTTCCTCTTCCTATCCTCCCACTCCAGTGGAAAATTATCTTAAGAGGATGGAGTATTTTCACCTGTTTTGTTCAATGTTGTATTGCTGGCACCAGACACTTAAAAATTAGTAACTACTGGCCAAATTAATTTTTAAACTATAAAAACAATAACAGAAGATAATAAAAAAAAAAGGCAGGCTTAGTAACAATGCAAAACACAGTACAGTTTCTTTGACCAGGTTAAAGGTGAACTAACACTGGATACGAGAAATTCTGAAGAAGTTAAAATATTAGTTTGAGACTACGAAATGAGGATGAAGAAGACATAAGGAAGAAAGGAGAAAGATTTACTAGAAACCAGAAATGTTACATGCATTCTGTGTTTTATTATTCTCAATGATGATATGAGGTAAATTTTTTATTTTATTCATACAGCAACTTTGGTTACAGATATTAGGTAGCTTTCCCAATGGCCATAGTTAGCAGGAATTTGATTCTAGTGATAACCCTTTAAATTCCAGACTGAAAGATTCTAAAAGCCAAAGAAGCAGATAAGAAAACGGGTGATAAGACTAACTCTTTTCAAAGGAAGTAAGATTATTTGAATCTGAAAAGAAGAAAGAAGGTAGCAGAAAAATATTTTATGACATTGAAGTACATGAGGAGCCAAGAGAAGGACTTTGACAAACTCAGCAGAGAAGGCAGTCGAGAAAAAACACAAGAACCCGAAGCAAAAGCCTAGAGGAAAAAGAAGTAGAAAAAATGTCTAAATGAGGAAATAAAAATGAGGGAACTTCTATATGTATGGGTTAAACATACCTGGAATTAAAACACACGGGACATGCGAAGTAACTTCAGGTCATGGAAGAACAAATTAACACTCTATAAATTAAAGACAAGCATTTTAGAAAGAGGAGAACAGAAGAGGGTTGACACATTGCTACGTATTCTTGGAAACTACTTAGAGATAGGATGTAAACAGGTAACAGGCAGAACATCCCATGAGGATGTCTGTAAAATGCCTCCAGGTACTGGGTTCAGGCAGCGTGACTGACTCCAGCAAAGGGCCTCTCTTCTGGTTCCCTGAAGTCCACACAGCTTTGTTTCTGACAAGGACTCACAGTGGACAGAACCAACTTTGGAGCAAAACAGGCCATTTTTTAATCCTAATCCATCATTAACTCGTGTGCCTTTAGGGAAATCTCAGAATCTGTGGTCTCACCAATAAAACATCCTTTTTGCTGGGTTCTACTAGAATTCAGCAAGCCGAGTGTCAAGTTTAGTCAGGTGCTTCATAAATAGTAACAACCATGATCAGCCTCATGCTGGAACTACAAGGATTTAATTTTTTTAATGGACTATATAATGGAGAGTAAACACTAAGATGTGCTGATTAGTGAAATTAAAAGATCCTGGAAGGTCCAGACATGCACATCTGTAAGCCTCATCGTTCAGAGTAGCCAAGAATCCCTCCCAGAAAGAGCAGTGAGTATTGGGTGGGCCTGACTGTGCCTTACATTGCGGAAGTGAAAACTGCATTTAAAGGGAAACTGGGCTCTCCCTCTCCCACTTACACACCGTTTCAACCTGTTCTCATAATAACCTCGGCATAGGGATTGCAAATCGAAATTACCATTAGAAAGTTCCAGCTTCTCCCTGAAGCTCTGCTGAACTGCATTTAGGGTTGCAAATATATTTTTCTGCTAACTTTATAGCGTAGCTGCTCACTGACATTTACAGGCTGAGCTTTCTCATTTCCTCTTGGTTTTCAGGGGAGTAATGTACAGGAACATGCAGTTTGGTTTAAAATTTTGGCAGTGAGGTGATATGTACCAATCTCTCTCCCTTCTCGAGTATTTTTTTCTACTTAGTTTACTCACAGCCCTGTGGGAAGTCAGTGAATAAATTCTCTCCTCCTCACCACCCATTTTAAGAGGTCCCTGGTGCTAACTGAGGTGTTTAAGATGGAACATTAACTCTTTCAAGTCGTCAGGGGATTCTCTGGGGACCTAAAATGTTAAATACAATGAGAAAAAAATGGTCGTGCGACTTTCTGCTTACTTTGAAAGGCAAAGTTTTCTTGTGAATGTCTGTTTTAAAGGAAGTCAACTTTCGGGGCTGGCAAGGCTGCTCGTTGAGGCAGGTGCGAGAACAGGGAGGGGTTGCCTAGACATACAAGGCCCTGTGTTTCTCTCCCAGTTCTTAAAATAATAATAAGAAGAACTCATCTTTACTTTGTATGCCACACTATAATTCCATCGTGTGTTTCTGACTGGTATGCAGCCTTCAAAACTTTTTGAATTTTGACTTCTATCTCCTCAAAACATTCCATACACAATTTGCAAATTATTCTTAACATGCAATTATTGCTACCTATCTGCTCTCTCTCTACGAAGTAACATGGCTGATAAGGTCATTCGAGCTTGGTTCCTATTATTTTTTGTGGACTCAACTCCCACTAATGCTGCACAATTCCTAAACCATTATATTGAATGACATGGAAGTGGTAGAGGAACATACAGTGTAAGCAGAGAATTTATTCATTCTTTGTCTAATTCTCAGAATTCTGGGAGGTTAACACAGGAGAATCACAATTTTGAGCCCAGCCTGAACAGCTTAGCGACTCAGCAGGACCCTGTCCCAAAAAATAAGAAGCTCTGGGGATGTAGCTCAGTACAAAGGCCTTGCATTCAATCTCCAATACTGAAAAAATATATACATACGTGTGTGTGTGTGTGTGCATGTGTACACGCTGCCTGACCCCACCATTAAATATGCCACTCATGGCAATTTGTCTACTCTTGGGTGCAATCCAAGCTAATTTAATCATCTGTAAATCATAAATAGTCCTCTAAATTCCTTTAATCTCACAAACAGCCTTATTTTAATAATGACAGTCTCATCCATGTCGATCATCTTCTATTCAGTGCTGTCTTTCAACCAAAAGTTTCTCTTTTCTCTCCAGGTCAGGTAAGCTTCTGGCTCAGAAAACTGCAGTGAGCCAACAGCAATGTGGACAGCCTCACCTCTTACCTCCATGTCCCCCATCAAACACCAGCATGGCCTCTAGCTCCCTTGGGGCTCGCTGAGGGACATGGAGGGTTCAAGGACAAGGATCAGTCTCACACTACTGGTGCTGTGCAGGCTCTTTGAAGGCAATGGAGGAGCACGGACTGGCTCTTTCTCTTGCAGAATCTCTGCTGGCTTGGCGAGGAGAGGAATTTCCAGTAAGCATCTGATTGCAGCTCCCCAGACATGAGCAAAGTGCCTTCTCTACCTGGTTGCTAAAGACACCACACCTCTGCCTTTGAGACTTGGGCAGTTCGCCACATCCAAGTATCTATCATGCTCATTTGCTCCTCTGGGCAATCTTCATGCGCAAGGGTCATTATTGCAATCACCCTTAACCAATTCACACTCCCATATAGCCCAGTAAATTTCCTATGTCTCACTCACAGCGGCAGTTCTGGAAGTCCTCTTTCAGGCCAGAAGGCAGCTCTCTTTATTTTTTATATGCTTGCTGGTACAGAAAACCCCAGGAAATACACAGCAAGGCAATATAGCCCCCTTTAAAATTAGAGTTAAAAGCATCTACTAGAAATGAAAAAAATTATTTCCCTTGTCTCCCTGATGAATGGAAGTGACAAATAGAAAGCTCAAAGACAATTACAATCGAGAAATTCCTCATCTAACTATTTTGTTTCTCTTTCAAGTTTCATATGCCTGTTTTAATAGGTAGTGACTTGCAAATCTGCTTTCATAATTATTTAGCATAGCTCTATGACATCTTGATTCAGAACATTGCAGATTTTTCCCCTGTTGTAATGTTCCAGGTCTTTGGGTTCTCAACAAAAAGGAAACCAAAAAGTGCTATTTGAATATCTTCCTATCCTAGATTGCTTGCAGTTGGCTCCAAATTTTCTGTAATTTCTTCTCTCCTTATTTTGGTTACTTTGTGATTTCCTTAAAATCTTTAAAATAATTCAATTCTAGCTTGTCTGTAGATATCCCCCCAAAGCCTCATGTAGTCATAGGTGGGAGTTTTAAAGGCTGCCGGATTAGGTGTGTGAATGGATTAAGTGTATGATACTGGAATTAAAAGTATGTATAATGGAAACCCTGCCCTGGGCATGGCTGGTACCAATCAACAAGCTGGAAGCCTGGATGAAATATAAAGGGAAAGAAAGAAAGCAGGCTTGAAGCTGCTGCTTGCTGCTCGCTGCCTTCTGCCTGCCTTGCCACACTACAGACTGCTTCTCCTTTGTGACTGCCCTCTGCCCTGCCACCCTGCTTTGGAATCAGCCAACTATGGACTGAAACCTCTACAAACTGTGAGCCGAAATAAATCTTTCCTCTTTTAACTTGTGGGTGTCAGGCATTTCATCCCAGCAGTGAAAAAGTAACTAAGACGACTTTTTAAAACACATCTCAGAACACACTCTCCACACCCAAAGTTGAAGAGAATTTGTTTTTAGAATTTATTTATATCTTCCCTAGAGTATCCACACTCTTCCTCATAGTCTAGTGATTTCTAATTAAGTTGTTTTGCAATTTTTACGTGTCATAACCTCCTTGAAGAATTGTTTATTCACATTTACCTTTGTAAACCCTGCAGCAGCTCACCAAGTAATGCACTCATAACATTTTATTCAAATTTTTTGTTTGTTTGTTTCTATGATGTTCCAGTTATCATAGACCCAATAATACAACTCTAGGTATACAAAGTGTGATCTAAACATACAATAAATGTTTATGTACATTTTTAAGTTATAACAGTAAAAGACACACTGTCATTAATCCCCCTCAAAACACTCCCCTTCACTTTGTACACACTTATCCTATCATTCTTGCCACTTTCTGAAGCAGTTCTGGAAGTTCTTTTTCATGAGTGTTTTCTTGTTGCTGCCTCAATGTATCAGGAAGCACACAAACACCTAACTGACTTTTTATCGTACTGAATCAATTCAAAATATTTACAGCAATTACTATTGAATAAAAACATTACAATGCATCCTTGTCCATCTTATTTACTGGATCTGGCCTCACGTGACTTCTAGCCCTTCCTCAAAGTCAAAATGACCATGAAAGGTAACATTTTGAATTAATTAATGACATCACAGCAGTCACAACAGCAAACTAAAGAACCTCACAATAGAGGAATTCCAGAAAGTGGTAAGAAGAACAGGATAAGTGTGTTTGAAGCAAGGGAGGATATTTCGAGAGGGATTATGCTAATGTGTTTTTCCTGTAATAGTTTTTGTTTAAATATTAACCGTATGTTTCAACCATAATTGGTATGCCCAAGAGAAATGAAGACATATGTTTAGAGTGTTCAAACCAAAATTATTTATAGTAACCTCAAAATTCAGAAGAATCCAAATATTCACTAACTTGTGAATGGATAAACAAAATGTAAGATATCTATACAATAGAATATTATTCAACAATAAAAAAAGGACTGGCACATGCTATAATATGGATAAATCTCAAAAACACTGTCTAGAAAGATGCTAGATGGCCTAATGAGTAATTCCATTTATAACAAGTGTCCAATACCAAACATAAAGAAAATGAATTAGTAGATACCTAGCCTGGAATATGAATGGGAATGGACATAAGGGATCTTAAAAATGTGATAGAAATGTTCTAAAGTTGGATTATAGCACAACTCAATAAACTTTAAAAATTATTGAGTTGTACACTTAAAAATGTGAATTTTATGATATGAAAATTGCACCTCAGTAAAGTTTTTTTTAAAAAAAATGCTTGTTCAGTGGAATTTGAGGCATTTTTCTTTGATGTCAGCTTCTTATAGGTGTTAATACTGCTGGAGCCTCAAATAGTTCAAAATAAGAGTGAAGAGGGCCTCTGGGCCCATGCCTTGCTCACGGAGTCATAAACAAACATATTGCTTCCATATCAGAAGTCAGGATTCTTGAAATTTCATGCGAGGTAAGATCACAGTTAGATTGACTGCAGCTGCAACGCACCAATGGTTTTCTGGCAGCAGAAAGAGCCGATGGTCTTCCCAAGTGTCTAGTTTAATAATAAAAAGTGACTTGGGCACTGAGCATTAAAATTTCCTCATAACCTGAAAAATCTTGTCATTGTGGGATTTTAAATCCTAAATTGGATCATTGTAGCAAAGTAATTTAGAAATCAATCAGCTTCATGAGCAGAAAATGAAAAATGTGGGATCAATGTTTCCTCTAGATATTTAAAATAAAATCAGACTTTAAAAATGATCTATACTTCAGCCACTGGTAAATATATATTTCATGTAAGAGAATAGATACAATTCATTCATCATTAGAGATGAGATTTGAAGATTTAAAGTGTTCATGGTTTAAAAGCATATTGTTTTATAAAGAATAAATGAAACATTTCTAATTATTTTAACTTGTCATATTTTAAAATATTTAGACTATTTTCACTGTTAAGCAACTATCTGTAGAAATCTATCTAAATGAACATGAGTGAAATGCAATTTGATCGCCAATGAATTTTCACGAAGTATTTATGAGTTCAGATTACAAGATAATAGTTTGTACTTCAAAATTCTCAAGGTTTAAATGATTTGTATAGCAACAACAAACAAACATGATAAAATTATAATATTCAGAAGCATATATACAAATACATAATTGACTTTTCACTGTAATAACTCCAAACACTGTCCACTGAGTAATAATTATATACTCAGCAAAAAAGCAAAATATATCAAATCCTCAAACATCTAGCCATTCATTTCATGGTCTGTGCAAAGGTCACAATCACTGGTAAGGTTTGTATTTTACACCTTCAAAAGGCAACAGGATTTACACCTCAGGTTTAGGCAATTTTAGAAATGAGGACTGCATAGTAAGAAAGTCTAACAGGATAAGAATCTTCCTGTTTAACTCTGCTGAATGCAAGGAAAACAGCCAGCAGCCAGTCCACCAGGGCATTTGCACACTGGCCTAAGAATTATTGATTGAGTGCCTACCATGTGTCAGGAACTGTAATAAACATGGTAATATCATAGTCACTATCCTCATGAAGCTTATACTGGAGGGAAATACTAATAAATAAAAATAATCACAAGTTGTAAAATGCTATAAAGAAAACCAACTATAGACTGAGATCAAGGAAGGCAGGTGATGATAGTAACTGTGGTGAGACCTCACTCTACATACTGTGATAGTAGCATTGTATATAGGGGGTGTCCGTGGGAAGGATGTATACAGGGCGTATCTGCAGTGAGGGTGTATGCAGGGCGTATCCGTGGGAAGGGTGAATATAGGGAGTATCTGTGGAAAGGAACGGGAAGAAGTCTCCAGGAA
Organism: Hystrix cristata; assembly: GCA_004026905.1. Taxonomy (NCBI): domain Eukaryota; kingdom Metazoa; phylum Chordata; class Mammalia; order Rodentia; family Hystricidae; genus Hystrix; species Hystrix cristata. Next base: position 15,660 of record PVJO010004444.1, on the reverse strand, counting down.
GAAAAGTCCTGAGGCAAGGAGTGACTTGACATGTTCAAAGAACTAAAACTAAAACTTTGAGAAAAATCATGAGAGGATGAGTGAGAAAGCAGAGAAAAAGAGGTAGAGGCAGATTTTGAAGGGAGTTATGAGAAGTTTGAATTGTATAAAGCCAAGGACTGACATAATATGATGTGTGTGTGTGTGTGTGTGTGTGTGTGTGTGTGTGTATTTCAGAACAGTTTCTTCTAACTCTAGAATGAATTAATGAGAACAAGAATAGTAGAAGGAAAACCAGTTAGGGGACTGCAGAAAAGACAGTATGGTGGACCAAATTAAAATGTAATTTTAAAAGATGGACAAAGGTGGATAGAATACAGATACACAGATAAAGGTAATATAAATATATATAAAGACGTGTATAGAGTTAGGAATGCCAGTTATTTCCTGATACCGTCAATGAAGGAGAGGGCAGAGCAGAACAGTATTCTACTAGCATTGCCTTTAATACTTTTCAAACATTTTGTATACATCTCTGATTCCTGTTTGGTGAATTTCTGCTTCCAACATCCAATGCCTACTGTGTGTATGGAGGACATTACTCAAGCTGGCAAAGCATAGAAAGCTCTTGAAGCATAGACAGCTCAGAGCCTAGGAATGCACGTCCCCTTGGGAAAGTCTTTCACCGATGACTGATGAGTAGGGGAGTGTGAAAGCTCCAACTCCCTAACTACAGTCAAGACTTAACAACAGTCTTCAGTTTTCTAAGCAATCGAGTAGTATCTACATTCTATGGGAAATTAATTAAGATCACATTTTATGGGCATCTTCTCCTACCTGTGTTGCTTCCCCAATTTCCTCACTAGTTTCCCTGTGAGTCCTTCTTTAATAAATCACATGCAAACAGTCCTCACACAGGATCTGCTTTCATTAACCTAGCCCAAGAGAAAGAATAAATTTCTTACAGGTTTATGACTTGAACAACTCCACAGACGAGGAAAGGATTGTAATCACTAATAGTGTTTTAGAAATGAACCAGTAGAGGGTAAAACCTCTTGCTTTAACCTTCTTTTCACTGCCATCTTATTCGTGAAACACCTCTCTCTCTCTCTCTCTGTCTCTCTCTCTGTCTCTCTCCCTCTCTCTCCCTCCCCCAATCAATTCACCCGATAAAACTGAAATTCTGCTCCCTGCCTGTGCTGCACCTGCACCATGATGATAGCTAAGAAAATTCCATGAGTATACTCATTGGTCTCACTTAAAGTTTACAGGCACTTAGCTCAAGCAGTCTTTTCCTAAGGTCAAGAAATGCTATTACTATTCCATGTTCTACTATTTATCCCAAGATCTTGGAGGATCATTTCACATCTTTTCTCAAACATCTAACACTTCCTGCTCCACCCACATCCCAACGACTTTGCTTCCTAATTCACTGAGAAGAAGAAGCCATCAGAAGAGAACTTCCTCATGGTCTTATCTCAGGGCGCTTGTATTTGCTGTTCCTCTTCCTGAAACATCTGCCAGACATCTGCATGGGCATTTTACTTCTCCCTTACCGCTAAAGTCACATCTATGAGACCTTCGCTAGATATTATAGCATGACTTTCCCATCGTGTTGATTCATTTTGAATCACAGCTCTCACCACCTTTTGGCACATGATGTATTTCTTTTTATATTGATAATTTGCCTTCTCCTGCCTCTCTGAACTCTACATATTTAACTTTGTTTCTTTTTTTACCATTAGCCCCTACAACACTGCCTGGCACAAAATGGATTTTTAACTTTTATTGACTTAATGAGCAAGTGAATATTAAATATATTTTCAGACACCAACCTTTCCAACCAAAAAATCAGGTCAATGTGTAACTACATTCTGTTTGGTAGCTCAGCACTCTTATAATTAGAGTGCCTTGTGGTTATTAATGCAATTATTTTTAAAATTTTGAGTACTTTATTTTTAGCTCAGTATTTCAGTTTGATAAAATGTATTTGGACCCTTAAATTTTAAGACTGTATCTAATTTTACTGAATGGACCAATTCCATAATATTGCTTTTATGATTAAAAAGAAACTATTTTTGTCAGGTTTACACAACTGGAAGCACCACTCCTGTCAAGTTCCTACATTTTGATTCTTCATCATTCAATATTAACCCTTTTCTCACTTCTTTTTAAATATAACATAAACACACAGGCAGACCCAGAGAGACTTATAGCAAGCCTTCACCATAGCAGTCAATCTGTTTGGCATATGGATGTCCTGAAATACTCAGGTTAGGTATTGCATTGTCTGTGCGGAATACCAGCCGGTATTGATTATCTGGAGGAAGTTCTAGAAAGTGGGTAAATGACTGGCCTCACTTTGCCTCAAAGGGTCATCAGTCTAAAAACACAAATGAGAAGAACCATTCCACTTTAAAACAGGTTGACTTGCCTCAGATTTTGGACTTTCACTGTAAAACTGAAAAACTTTTAGAGGTGTTAGGGATCTGGCCAACAGAACCTAAAGTCACTTAATAGCAAATTAGGGTAAGAACGTATCTGTATACTCTTTCTACATCATAGTACTTCTCAATCATATTCTCCAGGTCCACAAGTTTTTTATTATTAAATGTTCTGCCTTGAGAAACTGAAGTCTTATGTTACTGCCTATAAATTTCAAATTAACACTAAAAAGTAAAAGTATTATTTTTACAAATGAGACAATAATTCAACATGAAAATAATTGTCACATGTAAAGCAACCCAAGAACATTTCTCTGAATTCAGGAAATTTTCAGGCTGTGGTGTAACTTCATCTTGTGTATTTGCTCACAGTCAAATGGGGCATTGTCTTTAATCATTCTGCACCATCGTTCCTGTCCCACTGACCCCAGCTCACATCCTCCACGCAGATTGGCTTTCGACTGCCACCTGTTTCTTTAACAGTTACGCTGGGCAGGAACATGACACACAGGGTCACAAATCGATATTTTTAAGGGAATGCAAGCCCAGTAATAGATTGGTGAACTTTTCCTATCCAATTCAATAAGTATTATATATTTCCATACACATGTAAAGCACTTTCTTAGGATTGCAAAGCTGGTGACAATTCACAAAGTCTCTGGCATGAGGGCACTTATAACTTGAAGGGCTCAGATGTGATACAGGTAGCATGTATGTTATAACTGGCATTGTGGTTCAGGTGTTAGAAATTGATAGCCCAGTTAGCATCCTGAATGCTTTTATCTTTTTTTTTGTCTTTTATCTTTTTTAAGATCAATAAGTTATATGATACTTATAAGAGAGAAAATTTCAAACATTTATTTTTTATTTCCTATGTAAAGAATTTAATTTTAAAGCTTTTTTCATGCAGCAATGTCTGAAAAATATTGCGCAGACATTTGTTTAATGAATGGATAACGGAAAGTAAGCATTGAGGATCATTACTCCAAACCTTGTAACCTTAAGGATAATCAGTGAATTGATAAGCTTAATAAATTCTACTTTCTGGGTTTCAAAGATTCAAAGAAAGGAGATACTGGGGATAGAACATAAGATTACACGTCAGAGGAAGATGCAGTCCACTGTCACCCAGTCGATCCATGCAAGCCCTTAAGAGAGTCCTTCCTCCCACTTCCTGATTACCCGGAGATATCTCTGAGTCTGGAGACCAGTAGGGTTCACTTCTCTCTGGAAGGTTATAGGATACAACCCTCACTGAGCTTGCAATCTTCTGACAAGTCACTGCTATCACAATTACATGCTTACACAAAGAGAAAGGAGTGTCCAAGCAAGAGTGCAGGAATGATATGCATAAAGCAGCACAAGTTCCCAGCCAAAACTTGCTTGTCATTGTTGTTCCCAAAGAAGGTTTATCAAGTCTGAAAGGAGCCTCGAGTAACGATGTTGGAATTCAGTTTTTATTTTGAATGTACTTGTTAAGAAAACATAAATTCAAAACTTACTAATCATGTTCATTTTAAGCAAGTAAGAAGGAGAAGTGGCTAGCGAGTAGGGTTAGCAATTGAAAGAAAAGCAGTAGAGTCAGTTCATTCAATCCCATTTGTTCCCTGTTCAAATTTTCAAATTTTTATAAGAAATTTATCATTAAATCTTTACACTTAATAAATACCATAGATACAATAATTTTATACATGAAGAGTGCAATAATGAAGAGCGACACGTCAAACATGACTTTGAACTTACCTAAGGTAAATCCATTATTTCACCCCATAATTAATAAAAAATTGTATTAGTTTTCCCATTGCTGCGACAAATTATCTGGCATCTACAACTAAAAGAAGAGGTTTAATGTGGTCCGCAGTTTTCAGAGGATACAAGCCATAGTTGGTTGGTTCCAAGGCAGAAAAAGCACGGCAGAGGGGCATGGCGGAGGAATGCTGCACAACCCTGGGCAGCCAGGAAGCAGAGAAAGACACAGGAAGAGCCCGAGATGAGAATGCAGCCCTTCCCGGTCCTGTCCCCAGTTACCTGCCTCTTCTCACCAAGCCCTATTTCCCAATGTCAATTCGGCCATGAACTCATCAGTGGACTAATCCACCCCCATGATCCAAACACCTTCCAATCACCAAGACTTTCAGAGTCATTTTAGACCTAACTCATAACAATAATTGACTTTTTAGCTGTGGTATAATTGATATCCTCAAGAAAGACTTTCTATCAGCCAGTTTGGGAAATAAAGCTATTGTAATACTTCTATGTAAGATTTGATTTTCTCATTTAAATACCTTTTCAGCTACGAAATGCCTTTGCTTTCAGAGCACCTCTGTTTCACGAACTGCGACAAAGTGAAAGGTTTGTTATGTGAATATGCATTCTTTTAGTTAACCTTTGCCTGACTAGCTTTGGTGATTATTCCACTGATAAATTATACCAAATATTTGCATTTGGGAGGTCAGTTTCCCCCCACAGTTTGGAGGAGAGAGTGGGCAAAATTCATAGCTGGGAACTTAAGGGTAGAATAAGATTTGCTGAGAACACTCTCTGTCTAGGATATTATCAGTAAAAATAGGAAATTGCTTTTCAACATTATAGCAGATGTCCTCCAGCATCCTAAAGCATCAAGAATACAAACTAAGGGGTGGATTAATTGTGATTATGATTCTAGTTATCATTGCCAGTTAGAAATAAGTAGTTTAAAGTTTATTTTTACACAATGGAGAGCTTAGTTTATTTTTTAAATGTTGGAAAGGTAGTTTATTATCATCCCACACAGTCTAATCTTGGTGAATCCTAATCAAGTTCTCCTCTCTAGATAGCAAGGGCTTTGCAAATCTTTTAATGATTATTCAAAGAGATCAGTATCCTAGCTAAGGGCAGGAATGTGGGTAAACAAGGAACTGGGAACCACAATGGTGACATATGCTTTAAAATGAAGGCAATTTCTTAAGCCTAACTAGATCACACAGCAGAAACTGGTGAATTTGATGAACTTTGTAGCAGAAAGAAAAGGTAGATGTCTTCCAGCTCTGCTATAGTTTGGTTGTCACCAGGAGAGAGATGCAAAGCTGTTTCCTAAGTTCCCACTGTAAAGATAGATACCTGGCTCTCTGCTTCTAAGCAAGAACTCGACAGGAAAAAGAAAACAACTTCAGCTCTCATATTAAATTTGAGTTATGGTGCTATAGAGAAGCTGATATTTCCAAGAAGAGTTATAACAGCAGCAAAAAGGGCCATTTGCTTCTAACTTTGAAAGAGTGACGGCCCACCAGGGCCCCGGTACGGCCCACCTACCTGCGGCTCTCAGCTTTTTGCACAAAATAGCAGCATCTTACCATTCTGGGTCAGTTAGCAAAAAAAGGGCAGTCTTGAAGAGGTTTCTTGGTGTAACATTAGCCATTAATCAGATAATTGCTGAACCTCATGCCAATAGCCCACGGCCATGTGCTGTTCTGAATAATAAGTGGATTATTAATTTCTTCATCCTGGCCCTGAGCCCCTGCCCTGGCTCCCTTCGCTGCTTCTTGAGTCCCCGCTGCGTCAGCAGCCCCGCTCAGACGCTCAGCCTTACCGTCTTTCACATAAACCACCATGCAAATTGTTGCTCCTAGACCCCACAGGTAAATCTTTCAGTACTCAAAATGCAGAGCTTTGGGATTTTTGTTTTTTTAGGAAGTCTGTTTTCAATTGTTCCAAGGTTATCAAAATCAGACCACAATGGGAGACAGTGACTGATGCCGTCCATCTCTACAGAAATCATGGTTGCTTGGCATAAAGCGGCCTACCTCTTATAAGACCTGTGTTATACCTTATCCTACCCATGAAACTCTTAATGACTATGTATTAATTACAACCATTACAATAGATGTTTCGAGAAGCAAAGACATAGAACAATAGATAACTCTACATATAGAGCAAAGAGATTCCCGACACTAATAGCTAAAATATAAGCAAGAACTATATATAAAGTGTGATCAAAATATATAGTGAATTTTAGATAAATTTTTAAATGTATTACAGTAAAAGACACATGGCTATTGATCACTCTCAAAATAGTACCCCTTGATTCCAAAACATTTATCTCATCCTTCTGGCCACTTTCCAAAGCAGTTCTGAAGTTCTCTTTCGTGAGTATGTTTTTATGGCTGTCTCAGTGAGCTGAACTGATTCAAAATATTTACAGCAATTTTTGTCAAACAAAAACATTAAAAAAAAAATTAGAGTGAGTCCTCATCCACCTTGTTCACCTTATTTGGCACCACACAACTCCTGGCTCTTCTCCAAAGATAAAATGACCATGAAAGGTAAATGTTTTGAATTGACTCCGGATATGGAGACAGCCACAATAGCACAACTGAAAATATGAAAGACGACTTCCAGAAGTGCTTCAGAAAGTGGCCAGAACAATGTGATAAGTGTGGTTGAAGTGAGGGGGAGTATTGTGAGGGAGATTAATAGCAATGTACCTGTATTAGTTACTTTTCTAGAGTCAATGGTTTGCAAGAGAGCAGAGTTTAATATAGGACAAGTCCGAGCTACAACATTCACACACACAAGGCAAATGCAGGAAGAGTACAGAATGTCTATGCACTGGAGACCTGAAAGATTTCATCAAGAGCCGGGAGCCCTCCACAATGTCCCCTGAAGTGAACAGCAGACATCACTGACAACAGCAAGGCCCCAAGCTCCACTTAGAGGAGAACAGCCTAGTTCCCTTCAGGAGAATCAGCCGCAACAGAGCTTCTCCTGGGAAACAGCAGCGGCTATGTTCTCCTGTTCTCTCCTTTATGTTGTCGGCAATAATCCTCAGGTGGATCTTCTACACCCAGAACCACACCAACTCAGTCCAGCTGGACGTTCCTGCTCAAATTGACCACAATAAGTCTACCATGGTGCTTTTACTGTAATAAATTTTTAAATTTAAATATTCATTATATTTTTATCACACCTTGAAAATGCAAAAGAAGAGGATAAGTTTTGAAAAATAGGTTACAACCACAAAAGTAAAGGGCCACCAAAGCTAATGACTTTGGAGGAGATGTGGCATTGTGGGGAAAAGGGTAGATTCATGAAATATTTCATAGCGATAATCAATATAGTATGTAGATGAGGGAGAAAAATAGTCTAAGTATTCTTCCAAGTTTTTCAACACAATTCTCATGAAATTAAGCCACAAACTATGCTCTCTAAAAGTATTATGATTAGATTAAGATTGCCCAAACTAGACAAAAGAAGAGTGGGGATGGAAACAGATTCTTATATGAAAAATGATAACTGAGACTCAAGCAATTAATTTACAGGTATATAGCGTCATTAAATACCTCATTTAAATTACTTTCCTTCTGTTGCAGCTGGGGTATATAAACTCAAAAATATAAACAGCTTTTCAAGACTAGATCCTAAAACAACTTCTGGCCCAATTCAGGGCCCACTGTAATTATGATTTTATTGTGCAGTTTCATCTCACACGATAGCAGCAAACAAGACCTCCATGCTAAAATCATCGTTCGGGCTCCCTTAACTTTTGTCGAACAAGCTGGCATCCCCCAACCCCTCTCCTTGCCTTCAACTTTAAGCTACATCACTATGCTGCTATAGTGCTCTTTCTGAATGTTAATTTGACCACGACATTTCACTTTGAAAGCCGTTGGGTGGATCTTTATTCTACATTGAATCAAGGCCAAGTGGCCTGGCTGACTCCTCACCCCTGTGATCACCTCCCTGCCTGGCACTTTTCTTAACTGCACTAGCAACTCCTACCTTCATGCCACTACTCTTAGCATCTGTCTCAGCCAGTTAAACAAAGATTTCACAAGTGTCTGTGCTTTTATACCTTGGTTGTCACTGTCCGCTCTAACTGGACTGCCTTTCACAAATGAAAACAAGCAAATGCAGGCAAGTGTTTAGAGGTGCCCTGAGAAAGAGTGGTACAGAATATGGCTGGACACAGACGACGGAGTGGTTTCTTCCATTTGCCATGCTTAGGACAGGTTTCCTGCAGTTTCCACTGAACACTTTGAAAGTCTTAATGATGAGCAGGTGTTTGACAGATAAATGGGGTGTAGGATTTATAGCTGCGTTTGCACTGCAGTGACAAAGCAGCTGTAACACAGAAGGTACGGCCCACAAAGCCCAAAATACTTACTATTCAGTCCCTTTACAGAAAAAGTACCAATCTCTTTCTAGATTCTAAACTCCTTGAGTTCAGAACAGTTTATTTCCTACAATTTTTATTCTAAGCACTTAGAATACTAAGCAAATGTTAGTTGAAGAAATGAATACATATGAAAATATGTTGTATATTTTCTTAGTATAATAGGAAGGAGGCATACAGGAAAATTAAGACAAAGTATCTTCAAAATTGTTTAAGTTGAACACATTACATCTTTATATCTATCTACGTATAGATAGATATAGATGTATATATGTGTATATTAGCTAGGTCAGCACTCTGAATTAATGTGGAAGCTTTCCTGTCTGCAGTAATTCGGTCTAATCCTGGCTCTGCATAGCTAAGGTTTTTCTTATCAGTGCAAAGATGGCATTTTTATGGAAGGATTCAAGTGAAATGATTCAATGAAGATAAGGTAGAAAATCTCCAAAGATGACAAACTTTCTGCAACTCTTTTTATAGCCCGCAGTGCTAGCATTGAGTGAGAAGCGTCAAAAGCTGTTCAGAATCAAGGACCCAGGAGAAGCCACCCACATCATTGGTGACAAACTTTGCCTGCGTATCTGATCATTGATCCGAATGTCTTTAATGCAGTAGTTCACCCTGTACAGCTGAGAGCATGAATATATCAAAGGAAAATTGGTTCCAAAAAGTAAAATGTAATACATTGAAGTTTACCAGGTGGACGAGAGAGAGGGTGGGGGAGGAGACAGGAAGTAGATTTAATATTGTATTTGGCCATCATAGCCCCAATCCATCTGCCATCGTTACCCAAAGGCCTTCAGGGCAGCATAAATGATAAACAAAACTTTATTCTCCTGATGCATTTTTAAGGGCCACCCTTCTTATTGGAGCTTTCAAAATGAGAAATGACCACATTTAACTGGTCTTTAAGGAACCTCATCACCAAAAACAGGCAGCCTCTGTGGGCAAGGAGCGCTGGGAGAGACTTTCCACTGGGCTCCAGCCATTCAGGCAATGAACTACTGAGCCAGAGTGTAAGTTCAGTATTCCAAGATGGAAAAGAATATATGACAACTATTCCTGGGTAATCTATATGTAAAGTAGAAAAAGCAGAAGAAAAATTCAGGGTAAGTCATATGGCGTAAGCATGTGTACAAATGAAACACTATTATCCAAATACTGTGGAGCTGGCCAGCGTCACTCAGACATGGCAGAGTTTAACGAATCCTCTGAAAACGGCCTGGGCCCTCTGAGAAGAACATATGAGGCGAACAACAAACTGGTGAACTTAGTCTGAGATCTATGGCCAGGAGTAATGAGAGATGAAAACGGTGAGGCCTGGGGAGGTAAGTAACTGTTGGGGGCCCCTGAAGCCTGTCAGAGCAGCAGAACCTTAGAATCAGAACGGCTTGCAACCAAAGCACCATCACTTTGCAAAGTGCTTTTACATGCATCATTTCTTCACAGTGATCTATCAATTGAAATCCTTACCTTCTTCCTTTGCATCCTCCTCTCTGCTCCACCCCATCCTCAGTGCATCACCCACCTAACCTTTAAACATACACAGAAAAGTCACTTCAGGAAAAGCTCCTCCTGGTTCCCAGACCGGAGCAGATCCCCATCTTCCCATATGCATTCCCAGACTGCTTTGTAAAACTCCCAACGAAGGCAATCCTAGAGTTCCCTGGTCATTCTACATCCCAAGCTTCTCAAGTACTCAGACCTCTCTGGTTTTTCTCACCAGTGTATCTAGGGAACCTCCCTCATTTTCATGATCCAAAATGCAGCTCTGGCCAACATCCATGTTCCGATCAGCAGGACAGAGGAATGCAACATAAACAAAGGGCAAAGGATACCTATATTTTTTCACATTTATCCTGTTTTCAGGATATTTTCACATTTATCCTGTTCATCAGAACTTAGTCCTATAGTCATTCTTCACAGCCAAAAAAAAACCAAAAAAACAACAAAAAAAAAAGATGTTGGCAATCGCTTGCTTTGCGACAGTTAGAAATTCACTTACTCTCTTACTGCGGAAATGAGAAAAAAATGACAATTAGAAATCTCTTTTGAAAACCCAACATTTGATAGCTGACTTTGCAGACTGTGCATATATATTCCTGGATTATTTGATTGTTCCATTTGCTTCATCGAAATGTATATTCTTTAAAATAAAGAGCTGAATTCAGTTTGCTCACCAAGGTATCCCCCACATCTAGCATGGTGTCTGCTGTTCAGGACAAAGCACCAATAAGAAATAGTCTTGAATGAATGTTGATGACAATAGGTTTTATTTTTATTATCATTTTAACTGTACATATTTATAGGGTGTGAGGTGAAAAGTCAATATATGTGTATAATATGCAATAATCAAATCAAGGTAGTTAATCTTTTTCATCTCCTTAAACATGTTTTTTAAATGTTTTATTAATATAATAGTTGGAAATATGAATAGGGTGCAATGTGACATTTCAATAGGTACGCATGCTATGAAGTTATCAGATCACGATAATCAACATTTCTGTCACTCTGTCATTAGTTTGTGTTTGGAACAATATTAAAATACATAGATTGATTGAATGGAAACAACTAAAAACCTAACCATACACTGTCCACCGTCTACAAAATACTTACTTCACCAGTAAAAATACATAAAGTCTGAAAGTGAAAGGATGGAAAATAATATTCCACACAAACAGGAGCCAAAAGCAAACTGGTAAATAAGCTATACTTAGACAAAATAGACTTGAAGGCAATACTCTTTATTATGCCAACTCCACAGGAAAACAGTACTGAGTATCTTTTAATCCTTAGGTTCTCTGAGAAGTGCTGGATATAAAATGATGAGTAAAATAACATCATCATATGATGGTAAAGACTGACTCTTGATTTAATGTTATCTTTTTTTTTTTTAAGACAGAGTTTCATTATGTAATTCAAGCTGGCCTTAAACTCACTATGTAGCCCAGGCTGGCCTTGAACTCCTGGCGATCCTCCTGCCTCAGCCTCCCAAATTCTGGGACTACAGGTGTGTACCACTACTCCCAGCTTCGTGTTATCTTTTTGAACCCCTTACTACCTCTCCAAACTATACAGGATCAGTTAGACTCAAAGTGTAACCTTCCCAGATACTTCCGTACTTACATGATGGAATGGGCCTTTCAACAATGAATGCTTCTCTGAGGTTGGGAAATAGTGTTGAGTGGCAGAATCGGGTAATGAGATGGATTCAGAATACTTTGAGTCATACTAAGAAAATAACAAATTTAAATGATCCCACAGAGGAAGACATCTAACCCAATGATTCCCATGAGATTCACCTGGGGCAAATTTTAAATTGCTTCTCTCCCTCTGAACCCTAAGGTCCGCTGAGTTATCATCTTCAAGCATAATGTGAGGAGAAATTTTTCAAATATGTCTGCTACAAACTCAAAATCAAATATCTTACGTTGAAACCTAAATCCTCAAGATGACAGTGTTAGGAAATGAGGTCTTTGAAAGGTGATTAGGTCATGAGGGCAAAGCCCTCAGAGATCAGATCAGTGCCCTTAAAAGAGACTCCAGAAATCTCCTTCGCCCCTCTGCCATGCTGAGGATATGTCAAAAAGATAACTCTGTTGCTCATGAAACAGCCTTCCCCAGATTTGGCATCTGCCTATATCTTGTTCTTAGACTTCCCAGCATCCAAGACTATTAGAAATAAATATCTGTTGTTTAAAAGCCATCAGTTCATGTTTTGTCATAGCAGTTTCACTAAACTAGGACAATGCTCAAGTTACTTTTGCTGACAGGTTTGAAAACACAGTAATTCAACAATGCCTCCCCCACCTCGTTTCCACACTTAAACTCATTACCAAACGAGTTGTAATATTCTAAGGCTGTGTCACAACAGACATCCACAACGGAGGGGGAAACCTGCTAATTCCTGCTTCCACAGTATCCCAAGGGCAACTCAGCACTCCTTAGGAGCACAGTGGCTCGAATGCATGTATTCTTTTGTGCTTAGACCTAAATTCAGCATGGACTTGCAGTTCCCTTCAGAAAGGTTTTTTTTTGTTTTGTTTTGGTTTTTTTGCTTTTTTGTTTTTTAATTTTTTGGTGCTGAGAACCGAACCCAGGGCCTCCTGCTTGTTAGACAAGCATTCTACTACTGAGCTAAATCCCCAGCCCCCAGAAAGGTTTTATAACTTTCCAAGACTCAGTTTTCTCATCTGTGAAATAAGGGCTATCCACGCAAACGCAATAGGTTTGGCATTTTTTGGTGATGATTCAAAATAGGAAACCATTTCAACCAAATCGTAGGCATTATTTCTTCCAGTCTGTTTTTTATTTGGGGGGGGGGGCAATGCAGAGGCAACTATCTCGAGTGTCAATTCTATTTTTGTAGGAGATAACTGAGACAAATCCTAATGAGTTTGCAAAATTTTCATTAGGACTGTCTATGTTTGTTTGTTTTTTTTTAACAGAACGAATATTTATTATCAAAGTAAATCGGGAGACTTCGATTTGACTTGTTTGGACTCATTTTTCATCTTTATGCTAATGTCAAATATCTGATATCTCTGTATATTTGTGGACTTTCCACAAAGGTATAATAGACATTTTTTCCTTTACCAATTTGCCTGTGGAAAAAAATGGTGACTTTTTAAAATTAGAAAGTGCAATTCTTTCTTGTCAAGGTATTACAAAACCACACTGACAAGATCTGCAAATTAGGAGTCCTTTCTAATATATAATTCATTTAGATACTCAAGATCCAAGGCCAACTGGCACTCTTAATTTACTCAGTTTCCTGCTGTCAACCGAATATTATCTAGTATCATTGATCTTTTCTTTAAAAAAATCCTCAAATATTCAACAGATAGCTTAATGATAACTTAAGACATAAATGTGATAGGAGGACAAATTATACTCTGCAAGCTGAGAGAGTATCTGCAATTCTTAGTGAACACAGTTAAAGAAAATTTTGAGACATTATAGGGCACCCAATGAAAATAAAAGAACAGAGCTTCAAGATAATACCTGTCGGAAGCGGGGAGATGGTAGAGGACGTCTTTTAGAACTCCTATGGCAGTGTACCAAAACAGAAAAGTTCTAAGAGGAGGTAATACAGAAAGATTAAATATGATCTTGAACAGCGATATCCCTGGAGATCTTAGGCTTCTTATTCTTCCGGACCTAAAAATTGTCAGGATTTTGAGTAAATCACAAAAGCAGTTGTCACAGAGAACATTCACAGCTGCTCAAACAACTATTTTAAGGCAAGAGAACCTGGCTGGCAGAATATTGCAGGAGGGAGTCAGCAAAATGAATAAGGATGGAGAATATAAAACACTGTTAGAGGGTAAGAGCTGCAATGTTCAGGGAAATGCAGCCTCTGTGTTTACATTTATAGAGAAGGCTGTTTATGGGATTGTCATAATATATGTTTTTACTATTCTAATGTATGGAGGGTACCAGGAAAAAAATGAGAGACTAGTTTCCAAGATAAAGTTAAAGTTTAGCTCTCTCACAATTTCTCAAATAGCTCAAAATGCAAATTTTTGTAGAGGGAACTTCTAAATGACTAACATACTCTAAGCCAAAAAAAAAAATCAGAATTTAAAAATGATGATACTAGAAGCAACTTAAAAGGACGCACATGGATTCTGTTCTGAGTTTTGTGTCACAATACGGTTCAGAGGCTGGTCTCATGAACTTAAGAGAGTAAAATCAGTCTCCCCACTGACGTGATGGACATCATTTGTAATCATAAACATTTGGCAAAGCAGAAGTTAGTAATTTCACTATAACATTAACTCACATATCCAGATGGGATTGCACACTGAGGGATTCTTTTAGAAGCTCACTTATCTCTAAATATTACAAGCAAGATGTTTAGCTGTCTCTTGGTGTTTACTAACCTTTCCTGGTTTTCATTTCAAACATAAATTCTTACTAAAACTATTAGTTCAGATTGGGCTTATTTTAGGTTAGAAATGGAAAAGGCTTTTTTAAAAATTCTTCAAGGGTATTCATAATATAGTTTACTTTATGATAAGGGAAATAACATGATTAATAAAAATTATGACACGTTCAGCATTTTAAAAAACAGAAGCAAGGTCAAAATATTATATAGTATAATGGCAGTGTATCTTAACTTCTTTATTCATTTAACAAGCATTTACTGAATATCCTATAAATACTTCAGGCACTAGAAAGATATCGTTTGAAAGAGAAATTTCTGGTCTTGCTCATCAAGTTACTTAGAATTTACTGAAGGAATCAGAGTTTAAGCAATCAAAATAGAAGACTGTGTTTGTTTCATTGTAATAGCTTTTAAAACATATATATTACATAATTTAATAAGTTTTGACATGTGCATATATCAGTGAAAATGTCACACACTTGATCAGATGGTCAAAATGTCTATCACTCCCAGAAGCTTTTGAATGCTCCTTGAACCCGTCCGTCCTCACCCGCCACCTGCGTGCCTCCTCTCCAAGCAACGGCTGATCTGTTCTTTGTCACTACAGGTTAGTTTTCATTTTCTAAAAACTTATGCAAATAAAATCATGTAATTTTTTTTATTTGTATGGCTTCTTTCACTCAGCATAGTTATTTTAAGATTCATTTATTTTATGTGTATGAACAACGTATTCTTTTTATTGCCGAGCAGGATTCCATTGTGCAAATACATCACAATTTGTTTATCTATCTGCCTGCAGTGGGTATTTAGGTCACTTTCAGTTTGGGGCCACTACAAATAAAGTTTCTATGAAGAATCTTGAGTTTTAACTGTGTTGTGAATAGATGTGAGAAGAAATGGAATTCGGAGCAGAGAGAATTTTAGGTATCTGCACTCTGGAATAAGACTAACACTCCATATAAGAGGAATGGAGATTTTGCTTTTAATCATTTTCTTTCTTATTGGAAAATTAAGGATAGGCTGATCTAAAGACACAAGGTGGGTTTAATAAATACACTGGGAAGCCCTCATTGAGTATCCACATACAGAGAAACTACTGGAACATGCACCTGTCCTAGAGTCACCTTCAGTTACTAGAGGAGAATGTCTTAATCTATATATATTTATTGCCTTCTTGATTATAACACACCAGCTTT